>CAUYSK010104911.1:0-25531 GCA_963575035.1 Avahi laniger
TCCTGTATTGCCTTAGAGGTGTTTTAGCCTCTTGGGTTATCTTTGACCTATTGTCTTCACCTCTTGCCAAAGGAGATTAGTGAGTTTTGACCCCTTGCTTAAGGTCCCAGGTGGTGAATCATTCTTGTGTGTGTGACTCCATTGCCCTCCAATAGTTCGAGATGGAAGACACTGTGTTGAGATATGAGATTACCCTCTCTGTTGTTGCTTGTAGTTTGCATGGAGGAGTGAATTATCAAGGTATTCTGATGTTTTTGTGTTGGCCTCAAATCCCCTGAATGGGGTATAAGAATGCCCCAATCTTTGGGGAATGTCTTTTCAGTCCCAAGTGTTACTTGAGCCCTGTTCCCACTTTAGGAGGGGTAAGGGCAACTGGTGCCTGCATGCCTGACAGCGTATACTTCTGTGGTTGCTTCATCTGCTGCTAGTGGAGAGCTGCTAATATGTTATTCAGGCCTCTTTTGCCATACTTGTGAGGCAGCTCCTGGTGGTGGGTGTCAGTTGGTGCAATTTCTGAGGATTCTGGCCAGGATTTTCTTTCTCAGACCACAAGCCCAAAAGCTGGCAGCTGCCTGGGCACTGAGGCGAACCCTAGTGTTATGTTCTTATCAGATGATCAAAGCCAGCCCACTGGACTGAATCAACAGGCTGCTCCCTATTGCTTAGTTTGAAAGTCCCACAGATTCACGCCAGTTGCACAGAGAAAGCTACTTTTCTCCCTTTTCCCTTCCTCCAAGGGCGGAGTCTGCTCTGCCAGGCTGGCGGAGGGGCGTTGCCTGAGACCTCTGCACATCACAGTCCAGAAAACAGCTTCTCTTGTTTCTCTCCTCCTCCAAGGGTCGAGTCTGCTCTTGTGGCGGGAAAGTGGGGCCACTGGGCTGAGGGAGGAATATCGCCTGAGGCCATTGCCCATCTCAGGCCAGAAAGTGGCTTCTTTCCAAGGGCGGGGTCTGCCTTGCTGGCACAAAAGTCCAAAAGTGAGTGGCCTGACTGGGGAGGAATGTCACCTGAGGCCACTGCTTGTCTCAGCCCAGAAAGCTGCTTCTTGACTCTTCCTCCATTGTAAGCTCAGTAATCTTCTCCATGTCATTTTTTCTCCCTCAAACTGTTTACTCATCTATTAAATAGGTATTATAATAGCTTTCCTCCTGGGTTAATATTAACATTGAATGAATTAATGAGTATAAAAATGATATGTGGATTGTAAAATGTACAAACATATCAGAAATATTATTATTATTATTAAATTTCCATTTTAAGTTCTTTTCATAGTTATTCTTATATAGAGAGTAGGCCTGGAAGCTTTGATGCATTATCATGTAAGAGATCAATGTGTATGTCATATGATAAAATATAACTCTTAGTATAGATCTCATTTCTACATGTGAAATGCAAGTGTTCTATGTTTGTTTTTAATTTCCACTTAATGTGGAGAAAAAAGGGCCTAGCCATATATTTTTATTGATATTTTATTTCAGTCAAGCTAAGCCTGTTTATTGGATAAAATGGAACATGAACATTTATTTAATATAATTTTAATATCATATTTAACATCTATTATTACAAACCTTTCTTGGTATGTGTATATAGGTGTTTTCTTTCTTTGATTTTTCAATTATATTTTTTATTTGATCTCTTGTTCTTTGTTATGTTTCGTTCTAGTGGAATAATTTATATATATAAACTACAGTTGAAAGAGATCTCAGCATATCCTAGTAACCATTTGTTTTGATGATCTTTCTTAGATATTTATGGTTGATAAGTAGGTTTCCAAGATCAATGAATTTTTGTGAATGTTAATATTGTTTCATTGTGATAATCTTGGTGAAGACAAATGAATTTCCTTTGTTTTCTAAAGATTAGATATATACAAAACACACTGTCCCTAAGGTCACATACTTAGAAATTATAATTATCTTTTGATGGATCTGTAGAATAACACAGGAAAAAATATCAAGGAAGCATTATGAGGTGAAAGATGATCTAAGAAAACCTGAAAATCCTCTATTATACTCATTCAAAGCTTTATACCCTAATGCTTACTGATATGAAAGAGTAGTACATGCATATCTGTAACTGCACAGAGAGGAAGAAATGTTTTCAAAATATTGATAGCTTAGCTTCATAGAATGCTTTGTACTTTCCACTAAGTGACATTAATATCAACATTACCTTATTTATCATATGGTATAATAGAACACTCTAAAATTAATACATCTTTGTAAATTTATTGGCAGATGACAGTAAAAGTATTTTATTTTATTTTAAATTATTGTTGTATTCTGTGAGAAGAATACATAAAATCTTAGCTTGTTTTATTGCTTTTATTACATGGGGAATATGATATCACCTTTGCTTAAGGCTGCTATGTAGGCATGTGTGACCAATGGAGAGATGCATGAGTGAAGAACAAAAATTTGGATTTAGGACAATGTCGCTGTCATTCTTTATTTGTAAATCATTAGATAAAAAGCATCTTTTCCCACTTGAACCCCTTGCTTAATTCGCACTGTTCTTACACAACTGGCTTTTTAAACAACAGCCAAATAGTTGACATTGGGGAGTTCAATAATCTTTGAATACTTTTCTTTTTTGTCTTTGTTTTTCAATTCATTTCCACCTACCACTCCTTGGTGATTATGCCTTCTGATTTTCTTTATCAGGCAAAAGTTGTTTTCAAAAACAGAAAAAGAAGAATAAAGATGAGAGAGACAGTGAGAGAGCAAGCTTATGTGAATATGTCATCCAGTGACATATTGTAAAGTGTAGAAGGTTAGCTCCCAAAAGAGGTAATCTTTGTCTTGAGATACTCAAATAAAAAGTAGGTCATTATTCCTTTAACATAGCTGCTCACGACCCTAATCTAAAGTTAAAGTTAAATGATTCAAAAAGTAGGTTTAAGGTTATGTGGTTTCTTGCAGTGAAAATCCCATAGCCATCATTTTTTAATAGTACATAAACAATAATTTTCATTGTTAAATAAATCACTGGTGGGTTCACGGAAAACCTGATGCAGTATTCTGTAGATGGATTCCCATAAGTTTCCTGTATGTCCTGTGAAATACAGGCAAAATATAAGGATATGACAGAATCAGAAACTAGGATGGTCAATATAATGTTTTTGTTATTTATCAATGCATGTTACCACATAATGAATTTAGCATTGACAACCCATATTGATAGTCAGGACCACATAAATAATTGATCATCTGTGCCCTGGTGATCTTTTGTGTATATTCATGAAAAGGGTCACAAATGAATTGTCAATTCCATGGTCCATTCAATAATCTGCTATACTTTCTGCTATTCACCAATGTATTTTGGCAATTATATATACCATTGTAGGTATGCAATTAATTGATGGGAAATTTTTGGTTAGTATATGAGACTCAATGAAAACATTTAATTTTAATTCAGCATATATTTATTGAACACCTCCTTTGCCATTGTGCCAAGTGCTCAGAATGTAGCACAAACAATATATTAATAAATATGACTGCTGATTTCTGGGAGCTCTATAAGAAGTAATGTTTTTAGTAGAAAGCAATTGAAATAGTGTTGCAAATCCTATGAATTCTGTGTGACCACCTAGACTATACAAAGTTTTAAAAAGAAAGTTAACATCTAAAGTCAGATATAAATGACAACTTGGATTTAGTTAGCTAGATAAAGGAGATAGAGACTGGCTAGAGACAGATGGGTGAGGGGGGTGGAGGATCGCAGGGATAAAGTGTCCAGTTGAGGAAGATTGTACACATATCAGGAGGAAAGAGAGAGATGGCATTCTGACATAGCACTGAATTGGCATATACTGTCTTATTTGATGGTGGAGATGTGCCACTAACTAAAAGGACTGCTTACTAGGCTAATGAGATGAAACAATGTTTGCTACAGAATTGAGCAAATTTCTTACTAAATGATCAATTTTTTGAGTTTTGATTTATACTTCTTTATCTTTTCAAGGACAAGCACTGTGTCCTGCTTCCATGTATCATTATTTAAGGAATTTTTGCATTTTGACTATTAGGATAGAGTAATTTAAGTTTGGCTGCCTTCTTTCAACCATAATGGCAAATAATTAATTCTCAAGGGAATAATTATGATATGCAAAGTAGGATAGTCACTGCGCTAAAACCTGGAGATATAAAGGTATTAGAAATGGTCTATGCTCTTCAATAACTTGGAGTCTTTACAATATATAAAGGCCTATTTAGCCCTATGTTATACTACTAGTACATTTCCAAACATATCACTGTAATTAAACTTATAATTAGAGCAGCTGTGCTCTTGTTCTAACTCCTGAATCTCATGTTTATTTCTTTAAGACCTTTCCTTTCATTTATGATCATTCTTTAGAAAAATACCTGAAGTCAAGAGGAAAAAATATGATGAACTGGCATGTAATTTGAATGCTGATATTTTTTATCATAATTTCAGAACTGAGTTTGAAAACAGCATTCTTTTTCCTAAGTATTTGTTTAAATTTAAGGAATGCAAATGCAATTTTGTAACATGGATATATTACATAAAGTCTGAGCTTTTAGTATATGTATCACTGGAATAACATATATTGTACCCCTTAAGAAATTTCTCATCACTACCCCTCTCCCACCCTCCTGCCCTCCTGAGTCTCCAGTGTCTATCATTCCACACTCTATGTCCACGTGTACACATTATTTAGCTCCCACTTATAAGCAAGAACATGTGATATTTGACTTTCTGTTTCTGAAGTTGTTTCACTTAAGATAATGGCCTCCAGCTCCATCCACGTTGCTGCTAAGAGCATGATGTCATTCTTTCTTATGGATGATTAGTATTCCATTGGACATATATACCACATTTTCTGTATCTAGTCATCTGTTGATGGGCACTTAGGTTGATTCCATATCTTTGCTATTGTGAATAGTGCTGTCATAAATATACAGGTGCAGGTGTCTTTTTGATACAATGATTTGTTTTCTTTTGGGTACATACCTAGTAGTGGGGTTGCTGGATGGAATGGCAATTCTATTTTAAGTTTTTTGAGAAATCTCCATACTGTTTTCCTTAGAGGTTGTACTAATCCACATCCCCACCAATAGCATATAAGCATTCTTTTTTCTCCACATCCTCACCAACATCTGTTATTTATAAACAGCATTCTTATTAATACACATCTCCTTAGATGTTTCTAGGAATATATTTACTTTTTCTGACATAAGTTTTACTGTTGGTTTATCCCATTTTTTCTCTTTCATGCTACAGATTTTCCTCAAAAGCTTGGCAATGCTTGCTCACACGTTATTATGAATAGAGGAAGCAAAATTGCAGGGTCGTTAGTGTATCTGAGTGCAGGCATGACCTGGAAGGCTTTGACAAGGAACTAAGCATTATCCGCTAATCTCCGGAAATGCGATATTGAGACAGGCTCTGTTCTGGGGTACTCAAAACCCACTGGTTTATGTAGTTCTCGCCAGATTATTCAATTATTATACATTTCTTAATTTATTTCCAGTCAAATGTTTAACTTCCTTCTTCTTTTGCCTCTTGAGGAAATATCTCCGGGCTGGCTGACCAGAGTTCTGCATATGTATCACATACAAAAGTGGAATTTGGGGGTGAAATAGCCTTCGACTCATTACCTAGTTTTTAGTCTCACTTTTCACTCCTGCCCTACAACCTACTTCAGCTTCTAAATCCATACATTTTTCCCTTTTTGTTAGGTCAGTAAACTCTTTCCTCTGCTCTAGTTCCCTCTCCCCAGACTCCGTCTCACCTCTCCCCACTTGGTTTCACCTCTCCACATTCTTCAATCTGCTTTCCATCTTCCAAAATTTGGTGATATTATCTGGTCTGTGGATTTTATTTCATCGACATTTTTTCCCTATTTTCAGCCAATAGTTTTTTGTTTTTGTTTTTCTCAATTCTCATTTATAGATTAGATCATCTCAGAAACAGAGACGTGGAGAGTGGATTTAGCCCAGGTGAAAATTCAGGGGCATCGATTTAGTCTCTCCCAGCAAAGTAGACGGGTTAAAAGTCATTGCACAGTCTTTGTGCTGATGCTGATGTGTTGTTTAAGGCTTCTTCTGGACTTCAGGACCTCAGTGTTTTCTACCAGCTTTTGTCTTCCTCTTCAGCATTTATTCAGTGACGAAGAAGACAATTTTGGTTTCTCGGGTCACCGTATTGAATCAAAGCTGGCACAGAGTTTTGAGAGAATGTACTGAAGAATGCTTCCTGTGTAAGTGGGAAATAGCAATATCATTCCCTTTTAAACATAATGTAAACCATATTTTGCATTTCCTGAGGACAATTTGTACCTATGTACTTGGGGAAAGTGAATTATATAAACACTTTGGCCACTATTTAGGGATGGACTATGCAATTCCAGATGAGATTTATCCTACTTCACTGCAAGGAGAACATTTGGATTTTAAAACGTTACTCATTTCAGAGTGAACTAACTTTCCAATTTATGATATTACCAAATCTTTAAAATCCAATGATACAGAATAGGAGAGTGCTAAGAGGGGAAACATCTTTAGTTTTTAAAAGGTATTTTACCAGAGTTCCTTATTGTACCTGAAAATCAAGCTTGAATTTTTATATTTTCACAAATTTTGTCTGTGTTTTGTTTGAGAAGATAATATGCTTACAAAAGAACAATATACAATTAGTGCCTTTGGTAGCTTCAACTGACTCCCATGGCAAGCATAACTAATTGAAAATATGACTTTGTGGTAATAGGTGATGATCAATATTTTTGGACAAGAATTCTTAGTGAACTCATTCAACTACAGGCAAAGCTATACTTGAACATTTCTCAGTGGAAGAGCATCTCATTCGGAAGTACCCCAGACAGACTGCACAACTAAATATAACTATACCTTCTAATTCTTAAGAACCCTGTCTTTCATTCAGTGTCCTGTCTTCAATTTAATTGCCTCATGCATGTGTATTCTTGGCGTCTGAATGACCCATTTAAAAAAATAACAAATGTTGTTACCAACAGCAATACTGTCCTCAGTGCAGTAAAGGGTAGAGGCAACCCAATGTCCCTGGAAAAGCCCCAAGACATAGAAGTAGCACATGACAAACAAAGGGAGTTCTACAAATTATGGCATTCCAGAGTGTGAATAACTATTCAATGCCATTCCTGTCCGTTCAAACCAGAAGTGCAATTTTACATAGACAAAAATCCACCATCCCCATGTGTACACACATAATAAGTAATAAAAAGTGTTTCGCAGTATCAACTAACTTCTGCACAGGAAAGAGAAGTTAGTGTAGATTATCCACCAATAATAGCACTATTGAGCTGAACAATTTGAAGATGAAGATGGAATATATAGGAAGGAATGAAGGGAAAAAATACAGCACTCATGGCAGTTGGAGGAAAAAACACAAAAGGGTGAGTATTTTAATGGCTATTAAATGAAGGAATCTTAAAAATTATTTGGCTTATTTTAAATGTCATTCTTTCACTGTGGTCAGAAACATATACATACAGGGATGTATTCATGTTTAGCCTGGATTTCAAGGACAGCATATTTCAGACATCAGGAGATTTCTATCCCAAAATTAGCTCTAGTATAATGCATTCAGCTTATAAGTTCCATGGAATGAACTCTTATCGGAGCTTAGGTATTTATGAAGGTGAAAAGTGTAGGGAGATAAGCTATAAGAAACAGATTCCTTTTATTCAAGTCAAAATGAATTTAACTCATTCATTCAGATTCAGTGTTGCATCTCAGAAAATCATGTCATGAGTATAATTCTTAAAAGTATAAACTTATTTTATATGCCACCAATGTGTTTTGTTTTTTTTTTTTTCCTGGAGAAAAAATATAAGGGAACTGTCCTTCCCAAGGGGAAAAATGCTAACAACTTTAAAAATAAAGTTGTAGCCCTACCCACTTAACCTTTGTATGCATGACATTATAATCATGAATGTAGGAACATTTAGAATATCCAATGCTTAGGTAATTGTGATTACCAGCTTACATATCTCACTGACCTTTTAAATATCCTGCCTAATATCCCCATATAAAATTTTCAGAGAATTTTTAGAGATTTTCTTCACATCTCTAATTGGGACAAAGTTCCCAGTCTGGTTTTCTTCTTCTGTTACATTAACTTATCCCTTATTTGCTGATTTATAGAAGTGTAGGGCTGGTAACAGGAGCCCATTAACCTAGAAACCACATCACATACCTTCATCAATGGCAGTTTTTTGCAACAAGTATTCTTCTTTATTAGACACCATGGAACTTGTCCTTACTTTTCTTTACCATGAGCTTTCAATTCTTCCCTTATCCTAGCTTGGTTCTACATTCCTTCATCTAGATAGACATACCAAGGAATTGAGAAAGTGAAAAAAAAAGAATGGAGAAAATATTATCCATTCCCATAGGTTTTCAAGTTTAATCTCAAATTAGAAGTTCCCCGCTGCATCTGTGTGTGCTTACCTGGTCACAGAGCTGTCTCCTGGCTGTAGTGCTGCTTGATCATTCATACTGCAGGACTCTCCCTTAGACGCTGCTCATCATTCACTGGCAATACTTGCTCTACCAAAACCGCACCACTCCAACATCAACACTCCTTTATAGCGCACTCCTGCCACAGCAGTATTTGAAATAAGATACCATCCGCAGCTTACAGGATGAGAGCAAGGAGTTTATATCATTTATTCTGTCTTTATATTCTCTGTATCATGTACATACTCTGCTCCTCATTGAAACAATTCTTAATTTCAGCTTCAGACTCTGTCAGTCATGCCCCAGTGCCCGTAGCAATTCAAACATCACTAGCCCATCTCTGGGAAGAGAAAAAGCCTGTCATCATTCTTTATGAATCTGCTTTGTAATTTTCTGTTATCTACTCTCTTTCATACCGTATAAGAAATTTCACTAATACCAAAATGAACCAGGCTGCTATTATTGTCAATTTAAAAGCAATATTCTGATATACTTCATAAAATTATGTTTCATAAGCACATAACAATTTAAATATTTAATATGAAACCTTAATATCAATTCATAAGCACATAACACTTTGAATATTTAATATGAAAACTTCATATCAGCCTGAATTGATAATGAGATATCTACTCCAGCATAACACATTGACCTTGTAAAATATATCAACTGCCTCCTCTGAGCCAATCGATCAATCCAAATATATTTGCAGGTAATTTTTTTTTCTGTTGAGTCACTTTTTAGCTGATTTCCTGTTCACCAAGGTGGTGTGATCTCAAAGATGATTTGCTTTCTTTTGTAAAAGTTAAAATGCTTTATGGAGCATGGGGTTGGCGGTGGGGGATAGGAGCATAATGTCCTCTTCATTAAGAGCGATTTCAGGAAAATTGAACATATTCTATATCGGCCCATTCATAGTGTCTTTGGATTACAACTTCCCAAACATATGATAAGTATGTTCAGACATGATAGCTGGTAATATTTTAGCCTGAGTTCATTTAACATATTTGTCTGATAGCTGGCCCATGAAGTGCAAAAAAAATCTATCTTCTACTATAATGTATGACAGGTTGGTAAAAAGGATGAAAAGAAAAATAAAAAGCAATATGAAAAAGTGGTTGCAATGTCACTGAAGCAAATATTTTGCTTGGTATATAACTTTATAATGTGTTTCATGGGTTCTTTAGATCTTTAACATTTCTTAGATCCAGAAAAATTATCTTGACCATATCATTGTATATTTTAAAAGATATAGATAAAGCCACAGATAGGGATTCTGGTGTTACAAAGTATAAACATTTAAACCTAAAATTTGAAAGTTAAAAGCAATTCGGTTGTTTGAAATTGCAAGTGGTCAGTTTTTCTCCTGTCATGTAAAATTACATGTCCATGTAGGTAAGATAAAAATATCAACTTGGATTTAGTTAGAGAATACTTTCTTTGTGCCTGATGGTGTTTTGTTTTCTTTTTAACTAATCCCAAGTAAATATAGGCTTCGAAAATATTGCTATTACAAATAATTCATTCTAATTGCTTCATCATATCATCGTCATCACTTTTAATATTTAGCTTCTCCTAAGAATTGCTCAAATGCAGTTTCTGGAAGACAAAATTGAATACCTCCTTTTAAAAAGATAATTTTAAAGCATTGCCTAATGGTTTCCTCAATTCTACTAAACTAATGAAATTTCATCTTTTACTTGAAATCCTTTACTTCCCCCCCCGAATTCAAAGAGATCAAGAATGCTTATTGCTATTCCTGCTTTTAGTTCTTTCTTGGTTTTCTCATAGTGCTGCTTTAAACACAAAGAGCATTGGAGCAAATAATTGCATGTTGTTAATCTACAAATATGTGTTTCTGAAAATCTTAGAAAAAAATATTTCTCCCTGTTGGCCTATTAGTTTGAGGCTGACTGGGATGGCCATTTAACATTTGTGACACTATTAGACTCAGTGAGTACCATAAATCTAATCATATGTCACTATCTATTTGGTCCACAAACAGGAGGTAGACCATTACCCTCTTTCGGAAATATATCACCCATTGCCCAACTAATTTAACCATAAGTAAGATGAATAGCTTTGTACTTTAGCCATAATGCCTATGGTCAGACTGCTACTAAACTGCTAAAATATACATTTGCCACCTTTGTCACTCATAGTTTTAAAGCTACATGTGGCTCATCAGCTGATTGATTCTTGTATCATGTCAAGATAAAAAGAAACATTATACTTTTGAAATTCCATCCTTCATTCAACAGCAAAGGCTAGTCTGAGGTATTACCTCTCTGTTAATGGAAACCACTTTAAAGCCAGTTTAGGACCCATGATTATAAGTGTTTTGCTTAATCAACTTATTCTCTGGTAGTCAGTGGGATTTGGCACTTATTGTATGTTTGATACAACCATAATTGTTTGAGTATTAACACATTTTAAAATATTTTCCAGTGAACATTATCTTATTTCAGAGAATCTGGTACAACAAAAGCAGAAGGCTGCAAATGATCTATGAACAGAGGGGGCTGAATGGGTTTGTGAACTAAGTAACCACATTAGGCCTTATCTTCAGAAGATCCCCATGTTGGACTCAATGTTCTGTTGTCACAGTCTTGAAATTCTTAATAATTTAATCTATTAAGTTATGTTTTGGAAGTGAAGTACAGAATATGTACCTCAGCTCACATCAATACCATCTCCCACTGGGTTCTTAGCTGCCTGCTCTCCATTCCCTGGAGTCCAGGGGTGGCTGACTCAGTGGGGACTTCTCATCCACCCCTATGCCCAGCACATTCTAGCACAGAGGTTATAATCCCTTAGGGATCACCCGGTCTGCATGGGATGGGGCAGAGTTCTTTACTATTGTAATGCAGTTTGAGCAATTTAAAAAAGGCTCTTAAATTACATGACGTGTAATATTTTCCTAGAGTCCCCCATATATATTTTATTCTTTATTACATTAACCTTGTTTGATATGACACTCTAACATTGTTGGTAGGTTGATTTCTAAGCAATTTGACTTTTTAATAATTACAACTAATAAACATTATACTTAACTGTATATATACAGTATATTTTTGGGAGAAGCCATAAGAAAGTTTATATGGGAATTTCAAAGGTAATTAATAATTTTGGAAACCTGTAATGTTTTCTATTTAACAATATTTTTAAAAATTTTTATATTTCATTAAGAGTAGTTTTATCTCATTCTTTTTTTTTTATTATTTCAGTATATTACGGGGGCCAAATGTTTAGGTTACACATATTGCCTTTGCCCTACCCGAATCAGAGCTTCAAGCATGTCCATTCCCCCAACGGTGCACGCTGCACCCATTAGGTGTGTATAAACCTGTCCCCTCCTCCCCCCTCCCACCTACCTGACACCCGATAAAAATTACTACTATATGTGCACATAAGTGTTGATTAGTTAATACCAATTTGATGGTGAGTACATGTGGTGTTTGTTTTACCATTCTCTTTGTTTTTTATCAAAGAATATCTGCACATGGTTTAAAAAAAATTGAATAGCTCAGATAGCTTGATAATGAAAAGAAACAGTATTTTTCCCACCCTCCATGCCCACTCCTGAGAGACGAACACTCACAACCATTACTTAATTTAATTTTTGGGTATTTCCATCCTAGCTCTGAGTAATATTCCTATTCAAATGTACCTCCATGTTGAATCCCTAAGATGTGAAGATTTAGCTTTTTTACTCTATTTCTCTTTCCTCCTCACAATTTTTGATTGTAAAAGTATATTTTAATTCTTTCATCAGTTACTTTAAGATTTCAAATAACATATTATTAAACCCATATTTATTTTGCTCTGTATACTCAGATGGTCATCTCCACTCCCCCTCCCCTTCTGCTGTGCAATTTCAGCAATACTTTTGCTTTTACACCATCAAGGATGATATTTGTTTTCTTTTCTGAAGATATAATTATGTTCCCATGCTTTGTTTTCAGATTGATATCCCTTAAAGATTTTTACCTTCTTAAAGCCAAGTAGCACTCTAGGTTTTTATTTTCTTCTCTACAGATCTAATATCATGACTACTATACCACTCAGAAGAACATCTTAACATAAAAATTTAATATTCCTAAATTTCTTAAGCTTTATTTGCTCAAAAATTATATTTTGCTCCTGTTTGTTGAGTCTACTATATTGAATCAAAAAGAGAATAAGGTATCTTCATAACTTCTATATTGTATTTCATAGTGCGGGTTCACCATGATGTATTCATCTTGAATGCATACCTTTATTCACCACCAAGATTATCTGTAGAAAATGCCACTAAATCTCTTATTCTTGGGTTATAGTGTATGCATATTTAAATTACTGATAAATTCTCCCAGGCAAAAATGACATAATACTTCATGCTTTAACAAGTACTGTGTGAATGTAACTATTTCTGAAAAATCTCAATAATATTAAAGTCTATCAAATTTCTAAATTTTTCTATATTGGGTGGGCACCAAAAAATCATCTCATTACTTTCTTATTTTTATTTCCCTGATCTTTTATTAAGGTTTAAGATATTTTCACATTATTATTTGTCTTTTGTTGCTTGTAGGCTTCTTATTCATTTATGAATATTCATTGTATGATAATATTTGGCATAATCATTTTACATAAATAGTTTTAATCACTTATCAATTCACGTATATTTCACGTATCTATAATTTCACATATCATCGGGTACATTCTCTGTGCCGAAAGCTGCGAGAAGCACAGGGCAATAGAACGAGTAAGACAGGCAAGTTCTGAGTGAGGTGAGGCTCAGACAGGAGAAAGACTTGGCCCTTCATGGGAACATGGATGTTTCTCTCCCTGTGTCAAACATGGAAAATAGAGAACATGGAAAAGTTTGCAGATTTTCTATTTAGAATTTGACCAGAGTTTCTAGTCTAATTGTGATTTTCTACTGAAGTATAAAGTGAAGTTTTTCATTTTCAAAAGGTGAGTATAGGATGCTTAAGAAGCTAGAGGAAACTCATAAATGTGGTCTCAAAAGAAGTATGTTTATATATGTATGTCCATGTCAATACATAGAAAAATGTATTAAAACTGTGCATCGTTACACTATGAATAGTGATACTCTAGAAATAAAAAAGTGGAATGAAATATAAAGTAATTTTTAAAAATATTTTAAAATATTCAATCATTGTAAGTGGCTTCCTTTACCTCTGCTAATTATTATTATTATATAATTATGAAAGGGTTAGTCTACTCATCAAGACAATTGACAAGGTAGATGTTTTTTTCTCTTAACCCAAGTTACTCTTTTTTTATTTTCAAAAACTGTTGAAAAGAAGGCTAAATTACTATATCTGAAACTAATAACCTCTTGTATGTAAGGATGGAAGACAAAAAGCTTGGATCAAGGGGCAGATTTTCTTAAATTTTACATGCCTTATACAAAGTTTAAAATAAAGATATTTCATTTTAAACTAATTGTTAAAAAAAAAGACAAACTAATTTTGTCAAAATCTTTTGAACACTATGTAAAAATTATGTATTTTTGTCTGTATTTGACTCATATACATTTTCTTTAGAAATGACAGTTACCCCTAAAATATTGCTATTGCCTCGAATTGTACCCTTTTATGGAGAGTTTCATATGCACTTATTTTTCTATGGGAAACCAACTTTCCCCAGAAATCAGAAAAGCTTTCCATTCAACATCATATCTTCTACACTCTGCTGAACATTATATATATTTACTTTGGGTATCATCAACTGCTACAGCAAATAAGACCCTCAGTTTCAGGAAATTTACAAATTAGAAGTTTCCGAGCTAGTATGTGGGTGTTCGTGGCCAGTTGGCAGCTAATACTCCAAATAGTGATTCAGTGGCAATAGTACCTTCTTTCTTGTAGTTTTGACATTCTTTGTGGTCTCCAAGTTTTCCACATCAGCCTGAAGATGAGAGAAGAAACAACGTGAAAGGCATATTTGCTTCTTAATTAACTTGACCTATGGGTGAGTGACACATATGACTTCCACTCATATCCCAGTTTCTAGTCAAATGGTCCCACATAGATGCAGGCATGGTTCAGAAATGAAACTCTTTGCTCGACTGCCACTTCCCAGCAACAACTGCACCCAGTGGCCAGGGAACAGAAATACTTGGTGGACAGTTAATTGTCTTTGCTATTCCAGCGAATGAAAACAAATATTCAATCATCAAAATTTGAAAAATTTTCATAGAAAAAATAGCGTTTCATACTCTATAATATCTTAAAAAAATTTTCACATAAATTCATTTTAACTTTGATTGCATGGCAGATAGTGAGCAAGCTTTGAGTCATGGTATGAAACTTTAATGCTACTGCAACTTTGAATATTACCAAAAAAGTTTATATTTATTTTAAAAGTTTTCATTGTCAGATGAAAATATTTCCTGCCTCTTTCTTATTTTAATTTGCAATTTATATGACTTTTTTTTTAAAAGAAAAGTTCTACTTTCTAACAGAATATAGTGCTGTTTTAGCTTTATTCAATACTTATGTCTGTGGTAGAACTGGAATTTGATAAAGTAATTATGATTTTAATTGAATCTTGAAGTCATGTCTTCAGGTATAGACATTTGTAATTTGGGGGAGGAGGGTATTAGTCACAGCTTTCTAATAACCCTCCAGTAATGGCAAGTACATATGTAAAATAAATGGAGGGAACTCTTGCTTATATGTCATATTAACAAACTTATTTTTCATCTATCATATTCGCCTAACACTCAGCATGCTATAATTAAGTCATAGTGTCAATTACTATTATAAAAAATGGGTGGTAATATTCCAGGCTATGAAGACTAGAAAATTAATGGAGTGTCTAGAACTAATAGAATTTTTGAACTGAACTTTTGGAGAGATAGAGAGTAACTACACAATCTGTCATACATCTTTTCTCCTGATGAAAATAGAATAAATTGATATGGAATACAGCTCATGTCTCTCTCAATTACTACATGTTTTCTCTCTCTTATTCACACAGTGGCTTCTTTGGGTTCACTCTTTTTCCAATCCTAGACTAATTAATGGGCCTTCTTTACTGTCTTCTCCCACTGCCACTGCCACTCTAAAGGTATTTGTGTTTTTGGCTCCAAAGCAAAAAATATAAACAATTGGTTTTTAAGGTCAAAGAAATGGTATGGCTATTTGGAAATGACCTATATAAAGGTCATTTCTAGTTGGGGCCCAAACTTTCTAGCTATGTCAGAGTCTAAAGAATAGAGTTTTCAGGGAACTACTCATTGTATTAGATTCTTTGAAAATGACTTACTTCTGACAGGTAAAAGTAGAAAAATTTTAATGCTTCGTTTTATTCACAAACATTTTAAGACCTCGTTTTATCCACAAGTCCTTTCAAAAGAAGTTAACAAATTAACAACTTCATAAACACTAATATGTACTTCTTCCTGTATTATTTTCTTGCGCACAGAAATCATAAAGAGGCAAAGTTCTTAACATTTTTAGACAATTCTTAGATTAATTTTAGAATTAATTTTATTAATTTTTGGAAGTAAAAATGCATTTGACTTTTCATATTGAAAAATATATATTACCCTTGATACTACACATACATACACACATATATACACATATACTTTCAAGTTTCTAGAAATAAAGTAATTACCCTAGATCTCTCTATGAACTCAAATACAGTCTACTTTTGTTAGAGGACTTAGTATAAATGAATAAGTCAAATAAATTACTGTTTTCACTCTCTGATGAGAAAGTCTAATGGGAAGAATTTAATCTAAACTTTTGAAAATTGAATAATTGCCAAAATATTTTTTATTGATGCAATGAATGTATTGCTTAAGATCTAAAGGAGTCCTTCTTGGCCCTAGCTTTCAGAGATATTATAAGATGTATATCAATAGAGGATTAATTCTTAATAATATTTTAATATAAAACAAATATAGAATTATCAGTATTAATCATAATATATTCTCAAATAAATATTTAGCAAGAAAAATAAAAAATTGTGTTTGCCCATAAGTTAGTGCTGACAGATGATCTATATGTGATTTGGAAAAATGAGTTTCATTGAAAATATATATGACAAATATTAAGATATAAATATTTCTCTATTATGTGCAGTAATAATGATACTTCTTTAAACTATTCAATGCTTGCATTTGCAATAATACCATCTTTAATTATATTTGGGTAAAACCAATAAAATATAAGTTGTATAAGATGTAAAAATTAAATATATATTATAATATTTATATAGGGATTTAAATAAATTTTTACTTGTCTCTAAGAGCAAAAGGCACACAAGTGAATTTATAAAGTTCTTAGTGTCTATATAACAAATTTTAAATAATTCATTGACCATAAAGCTCCTGAAGGTGCCTTCTGAATCCCATAGGAAACAAGCAACAGAAATTGACTACAGCATTTTGTTTTTTAATTTATTTTTTACGTTATACATAGTTTATTGCTTGTCACATAGGAACTGTGAGTTGTATTTTCTAGCATTTGAAGTAATATAGCACTTCTGAGATACCTTTGGACTTTTTTTTTTAAACAGTTTACTGAAGCCATGATCCAATTAGGAATTCTTAAAAGATTTACTTTTCTTTTTCAAAATCAATTCTGGGGATTGTTTTGGCAGAAAGGGGATTGTTTCTATAAAACAGGTTCCATTTCATTGGCAAGCAGTGGCTAATATCATAATTAGCTATATTTGCGTAGAATTAATAAAATATAAGTTCAAAGTTGTTTGTTACTCAATTTTATGTAGAGTCTTATTTGATTTGTTTTGTCATTCAGCCAAAATTCATACAAAAATAATATTTCAAAAGCACTATGTACCCAGAACACATTTTTCATCAATAATAATATAATAGCTTACAAGTTTGTGATTTGTAAGTAGAAAAATATGATCAACCTGAAATAAAAATTTAGGATTATTTTAAATATTGCAGATCGCATTGGATTTTTATATATTTTGTAATTAAATATATGTCAGCTGGTCAATCAATTGAAATTAGAACAGGAATTCAGAACTAAAATAAACAAATGTTCTGGATTAAATACCTAAAGTATGTAAAGAATAATATTAGTCAGTAGTTCATTGTATGTTTTACTATACTGAATTTTAAAAACAATCTTCAATCTGAAACCTTTAAGAGAAATGTGTTTTACGTATTCTTTTTTGTCTCATCTTTTATTCAAATCTACAAAAGTATTGAAAGAATGATATGTAATATTCCTCTAAATTCACAAATTCTCAATAACCACATTTGGTTTTTTCTTTCTTTCCACCCCAAAATATCTTCCAAAAATTAGGATATTCTCTTACATAAACACAATACCACTATCAGACCGAAGAAATTTAACATTGATAAAATAAGCTTATCTAATAAACACTTCCTATTCAAATTTCCCTAATTATCTCAATATTGTTCTTTAGTCTGTTTGCTGCTCCTATTCTGATGCAATCAAGAATCATAAATTGTACTTAGTTGTTATGTCTTTTTAAATCTACAAAAGCACCCCCAAACCTGCTTTTTAAAAAAATTTTCATGACGCTGATATTTTTTAAATGTTTAGATCAGTTGTCTGATATAATGACTTACAAGTTGATTTTTTGTGACTATTTCTTCACATTTATGTTCAGATTAAATGTTTTTGGCAAGAACACTGCATCCAATTGTGACGTATGGTATTGATAGTTATGGTTTTGATCACTTGATTAAGGTGACTTTTGCAATATTTTTCCATTGCAAAGTTGCCATTCTCCCTTTGTTATTAATAAGTGATGTGTGGCTAATACTTTGAAACTATGCGAATAACCTGTTCTCCAACAACAATTGACTGAATGATTTTTAGATCCGTTGGTGATCCTTGTTTGTTTATTTATTTATTTATTTATTTGGAGACAGAGTCTTGCTCTGTTGCCCGGGCTAGAGTGCCCTGGCGTCAGCCTAGCTCACAGCAGCCTCAAATACCTAGGCTTAAGCAATCCTTCTGCCTCAGCCTCCCGAGAAGCTGGGACTACAGGCTTGTGCCACCATGCCTGGCTAATTTTTTCTATATGCTTTTAGTTGTCTAGCTAATTTCTTTCTGTTTTTAGTAGAGATGGAGTCTCGCTCTTGCTGAGGCTGGTCTCGAACTCCCGACCTCAAGCTATCCTTCTGCCTTGGCCTCCCAGAGTGCTAGGAAATGATCCTTATTTAAATAAATTATTACATTGATGGATCAATATGGCCATTTTCATGTTCTATTATTCTTTTTGCATTTATTTACTGACATAATTATGTAAAGAAGAGATTTTTCGCCCATTTTCACCTTTACAGTGTCACTGTGAACTTAGGAAATTTTTAAAATTTGAAAACTTTTTATATTCAAATTATTCCAAATTTAAATGGTGGTATGTGCTTGCAATGGAATACAGTTAAATACACAACAGTATGGTTAAATCCAGCAAAAATAAAATTGATTAAAATAAGTCTGACACAAAAGAGCAAGTTCTGCATGATTCCATTTTATGAAGTTAAAAATCAGACAAAAAATATCTGTGCTGTTAGAATCAGGAAAGTGTTTACTCTTGATGGTGTATTAGTGTTGCTTCTAGCTTTATAATGTTCTAGTTCTTGATCTGGATTCTGGTTAAAATAGTGTGTTCTAGTAATGAAAATTGAGAAAGCAATGACCTTATTAAACTGGTACTTTTCTATTTGTATGTTGTGCCTCAATAAAAAGTTATTAAAAAATAGCCTAAATTCACTCAATTGTGCAAATCTTGCTCCTTTGACCTCTTGATATATTCCCACCAGTCATTAAGCCAGTCATTAAGCAGTTCTTTGATTTCCTTGCTCCCAAATATATTTAATTTTCAGTTTGTACTTTTCCTGCCCCAAACCTGAAATCAGCAGTTCTTCAAGTAGTTTTGACTTATTTTAGAAGCCAAGATCTGGGCACTAAATGTGCTCATTAGTGTTGGAATGTCATTACTTCTAGACTTTTTCAATGACTGGAGAGAGCTAGAACACACTCATACGCATACAATTTTTTTTTTTTAATTATGAGATTGCTCTGATGCTTCCAGTTCAAGTCAATTACCACAGGCTTTTCTTTCTTTTCCTATCTCATTAGTTTTCTCTTCTTCTAGGGTAAGAACTCTAATTTTTAACAATATCAATGTTATTTACTCATTTAGCTTTTTGTACAGTACACACAAAATAGGTTTATAGCTATTTCACCATTACTACTACAAAAAACAAACCTACAAAGGAAAATCCAAACCTACAGAGAAACAAGCTTACAAAGGGAATGTCAAAGCAACAATCAGTGACCACATTCTAACTTCCCTTTTTATCTCTTTTGTAAATATTTTAACTGAGATGTTTTGTTAGAACAATAATAGTATATTTATATGCTCACCATTAGTCATCAGCCAGGTTCTTCCCAATTGTATTTTGAATAAATAAAATAAGTTTTCTAGTAGGTTCCTCAGGAAGGATTTGAACTCCAGTATTCCCTGCATTGTTACATGTTTAAAAGTGTTTTTGTACAGCCTTGATACTTGAAGGAAGCATTGGCTGGATAATAAGGCTTTGGCTCTTTCATTAAGATTCTGAAATATGTTAATCCAGCGTTATCTTGCTTTGTATGCTGGTGTCAAGAAGTAGGATGCCAACATGATTTTCATACCTTTATAGGCGATTTGCTCATTTTGCTGAATAGCCCAGATTTTTTCTCTTTATTTTTATGATGGAATTGTTTTATTCAGGTATGTCTCAGAGTTAGCTTTTTCGGATCAATTTTCCATCTTACATGGTAGACTACTTAAAAATGTTAAATTAGGGCTTCCTATTTTTCCAAAAATTGTTCTTAGGTTATGATTTTAAATATTAATTCTGCCCTATATTTTGTTTTCTTTTTTAAAGATAAACCAATTATACATATATTGACTCATTTTGTAGTTCTTTCTATGTAGTTTTTGTTCTCTTTGTTGTGTCTACTATGTTATTAAATACTCTTTATTGCAGTTTAAATCATGTCTGTCTCCTTTTGGAAACTTTGGATTTACCCTTCATTTCTGCTACATATATTTATTTCAGTTTCCTACCCGAATTCAATTCTTATATCAATTCTTGCATCATAATCTCTTTTTTTAAGAAAAAAACCCATTTTGATTCTGATATTTTGAGATTCAGATTCAAATGCACATACACACATATATGAATATTTATTCTTTACCTTTAAGACTTTCAAGGATATATCTATTTCCAAAATTTCCTCTTTTTCCCCTAGAAAGGTTGCTTTTCAAGATTGCTTCTTTGGGCCACTTCTGGTCCTGTGTCCTTTCAAGCTCTGTTCCCACTAGCTAGCTAATCCTCTCATCTACCAAGTTTTAGACATGTTCTCATGAGCTCTGAGAATCTTTCTTTCTAAGAATGATTCTGTGTTCCAGCTGCTAGGCCCTGATCACCTCTCCTTCCCCAGCCTCCACATAGTGGGTTTAGCATGGACTTGAGCTGACTCTCCTGGTTAGAGTGTTTTTTTTCCTATACATTCTTTCAAGTGTATAGTATTTTTAATCTCCTACTTATCTTTAACTGCAAGATAAGGGTGGTTGGTTTTATTTTCTCTTTTGGATGATCTACATGATTTTTGGAGTATGAGTAGAGAAATTCAGATCTACATGGCTTCTATTTACCTATAAAAACTAAACAGTTTTGAAAATTAAATTATACATTCATCCATTTTGGTTATGATTTTCATGTATGCATACTATGATGCATTAGATATAGTCTTATATTATTTAATGTTCAATAATCACATACTCAGAACTACTTATGTGCAAAACACATGGATTGTTTCAACTCACTAGAATCTTTGAAGCCTTTTCATGGGTATAATTCTCAACCTAATACCAAGGCATAAGAGTTATTATTCTTGTTTGTTAGTAGAACCATTTATTATGTATGTAAAGTGCTTTGAAAAAATTTTATTCATTCCCACAATGGTCATTATTGGAAAAACAATTTTTATCTATTAGATTTAAGGGAAAAAAATGAACACAGTACTACTGTTTACTTAGCAAATAACAAAATGCAAGAAATTAGATTAAAAAATAATCCTTATTACAAATTGGGCAAGTGGGAATAATTGCAAAAAGGAACAATTCAAAAATAAAGGTTCTAGGTGTCAAACATCCTCCACTTAAATACGGGTGACAAAACAAGCATATAGAATAGGAGTAAACTGGCAAGATGCTGACCGTGTGCTCAGTAAAGCTCAGAGGAGGTCGAGTCAAGGGAGGGCTGAATGTTAAGCTTCATCGCAGTGGAAGAATTGTATCTGATAGGTTTTAAATTGTAAAAGGAATAAAAGTTAGGTGACCAGAAATCTTGCATTCAAGTCCCCAAATCCCGAATGATCGTTCCGAGTTTATTGCACACTGAAGGATTTGTTTGACTAATATGAATGATGACTTTTGTGAGGGTGTTAGAAAGCAAAGCTATGAAAATTGAAGTGGTACTAGTGCACTGACAACCTTGAAAGAAAAAATGAAATATTTCAAGTTAATATAGCAAGAAATAGAAAGCATTTTGTTCTTCATCTGGAGAATGTTATGATGAAAGCAATTTATTAGGAAGAAATGACTGAAGATATTTTACAACAGCTCTTAAATATGTTTTCTGCTGTGACATCAATAACAGAAAAGTTTTCTAAGAGTGACACATCCCCACCCGTGAATCATGTAGCAGATACAGGAAGAGTTGAATTTGTGCTTAATTCCTGTTGCTCTGACAGTAACTTGATCCCTTTTTATCTTACTCCTGGGATAAAATGCAAATGCAAGCAAGGAAGTGTGATGTCTATACTCTGCATTTATATATTTATAAAAATATACCTTATTGATATTTAAAGTCAGAGTAAAAGTGTCACTCTTACCCACTTACCTTCGGATGTGAATAAATTCCAAAAATATGTATTGGTGTGTGTGTTTAAATGATTTGTAAGCAGTGACTCTTTACTAGTAATGATTATTGGTGACCCTTGAGCCATAGAACTTATTTGCATCCCCCCAGAGTGTGGTTTGTTGGGATGGAGGCTAGAGTCGATGGTGCAGCTCTATCATTGAGGCTGGCTGCTAGCCCCTTATCTGGATGAAGTCATCGGAGTAGAGAAATGACATTGATAGTAGAGAGGAAAAATAAAAATGACAGACGTTTTGAAAAGAAAAGTGACAAAACAAAGAGACTGGATATGAGGGGAAAGAATTGTTAACTTAATGCTGTTTTCTGAACTTCAAATTATTATTATAACTGTGAAATCATGAAACCTAAAGAACTTAAGTGAGTATGAATACATATTTACTTATGCTTTCTGCACTCAACACATTACTGAATGACTGTTACATAGCAGTCACTGTTCCGAACACTAGAATTTTATACTTAACAAAGCAGAAAAAAAGCAGTGATCTTTTCGCTTGTGATGAATAAAAGAAAAAAAAATGCATTGTACTCAACTTCTCTTTCTCATTTTTTTGATTAAAATGCATGTAAATTTTCTGGGGTTTTATATTCTGTTTTGTTTTATTTTTGAAAAGCACAATTCTTTTGTACACGATAAAACCTCGTATAACTATTATAATATACTTTGGGAATTCGAGAATTGGGAAATTTAATACCCATTTTGTCCCTGGTGTTCTGTCAGGTACCTTGTACATACACATTATTTTAGTTAATCCTTTGTTGTAATGTTAGAGTTATTTCAAACTTTCAAAGATAATGACAATAAACCTTAGAATAATTGGTAGCTTGCCTAAAGGCACATATCAAGAAAGTCTTTGAGTGAGAATTTGAACACAAACTGATTCTACAGGCTCATATATTTTTTATTAAACTACCTTTTTATGCTAAGGTACATATTGTAAGTCACCTAGGCAATTTTTCTTGTTTGAATCTATGCTATTGAAAATCTTTTTAAAAATGTTTGAGTATAGACTTCATTTTAGTTAATAATATAATTTTAGTTAATATTAATATTTTCTTTGAACTTTGAGAATATATTAGAATCTTTATTCTCTGAATAGGAAAAGTTCAGTTATTCTGAACTTGAATATTTATTGTAGATAACAGCAAATATAGAAGATATAGAACTGCACCATTCAAGTGGTAGTGACTAGCCAAATGGGGTTATTTTAATTAAAAATAATTAAAATTAAAAATGTAATTTCTCAGTTGCACTAGCCACATTTAAATTTCTTGAGACCTACACAGGACAAGTGGTTACTGTACTTGACCAGGAATATAAAGAACATATCCATTATTGCAGAAAATTCTATCAGACAACTCTAGAATATTGGCCTGTATAAATACCAATTGTGCTCCAAGCACTGAATGATTTTCATTTCATTTACATTTGATTAACCCTCCAACCAAACTTAATTTCTTATTTTCTTGTCTCCTTCAAGAGCAATATAACAAAATCCAATTGATGGCTCCTGTTAATTAAGGCCTGATTGTATGTTTAATATGTAGTCCTTACATTTAAAATTAGGTCATCAGTTTCTACCATCTCTAGGTAAAAGTTTTATGTCCATCTAAGATTACTTTGAAAATAAGCCTCAGAGATGTTACCTTTGTTGACATTTGTTCCTTTATATATACCTACAGGTGGGTGCCATTTTCATTAACAATTATAAGTGTTTAGTACTTGAGAATTGCCATAATCCTGATAGCTGTAAGAAATGAGGGAAAATGCACAAAGTATAAATCCATAGTTTTCTGGACTTCACAAACCCAGGTTTAGCGTAGCAAAATCATATTTTCAAAAGTCTTTAATTCAATAAGAAAAACAGATAAAGATCAGGTCAGTACTTTCCCCCAACTGCTATTCTGGTTATCAACAATATACGACAGCCTCATCTCTCATGGTGAATAAATCATTAAGTTTCTGTTGTCTGTTACTGCATCATGCAAAAATGACAGGGTGGATTTTACCAAATTTGGAACAGCTGGAACTGAGGTGCAACAAAGGGCCCTTATGAATACTAATTCTGGAGAGACATACCATATGAATTTTGATGCTTTGAACAGAGAAAACAAATAGCAGTTTCAAATCTGAAATTCAAATCAAAAGTCACAAGTACAGATGGTTGAAATTACAAAACTGGGATTGGCAATCGGGTTGCTTCTCACTGGGGCAGCTCTTTGTAGTAGCACTGGACCAAGTGGCACTAGAGATTTGGTTACTTAATGATATTCAGAGATTTCCCAAGCAACACTTGTGCATAGTTAGCGAAACTTCTGCCTCTGGTCATAAAATAAAAAAAGAAAATGGCCTCTTTTAGTTGTAGCGTTTGGATGAAGACAATTCTACGTATGTCTTAAGGATTTGCAGCTGAACAGGTGTGGGAGGAAGGGGGTTCACAAAACTGGGAAGGACTATACTGAACGGCTGCCCACTTGGAGATGATGGTACAAGAATATCCATGGGTTAATGTTTTAGCTATTTCCAAAACCAGCTGCTACTTCGTTAGCAAGCCTTAGGATGTCCAAATAATCTTTGCTTTCTTATCCTCCACATGCTGAATTAAACCTCATTTTGTGTAACTTGTCTTATTTCCCCTCATTGAATCATCTAACTGAATTTACACACACAGATTGAGATAAATTTGCTTCTGGAATTGAAATAGATGGAATATACCATATTCATGCCTCTCTGAAATATGAGAAGAGAATTGTTACTAGAAAAATGCTTTTTCCTATCAGTGATACTGTTATATCAGTCATATGACAAGATAACTTAGCAGCAGTGCATCACAAACCTTATTGTAATCATAAGGCTGATAAAAATGTAAATGCTGGCACTTTAAAACTGAATAGTAAATGTGTGTAATCTTATTTTCCTTCTAGTCGCCTTTAATTTGTAAGCTTTCAAAAAGTGAGTGATTCTGAAAGGTTCAGGAATCTTAAGCTTTACCTAAGTGCCTACCTTATTTATTTAAAAACATATAGTAGTGAAAATAGTCATTTGTGTACATGTTGTCTTCTTTTAAATGAGAGAAAATATGATTAGAAAAATTAATTCTTCTCTAGC
>CAUYSK010104913.1:0-20553 GCA_963575035.1 Avahi laniger
ATATTTCAAGAACACTTTATAAAAGCAAAACCAAAACTATTTGGAAAGAACATGCCTATAGTCAAATATTCCCAAAGGAAAAAAAAAATAGCCCTTCTAAAGTGAGGTTAACACAAATTATAAGTCCTACCCATGATCAATCATAAACCACTACACACACGCACATACATACAACCACAAACACACACATTTTTATACATAACAAAGAATTAAATATTGAAAACCTTATGCCATTGAGCAATCATTTGAAAGACTCTAAAAAACTGATATGCCTGGTTGGGCGTGGTGGCTCACACCTGTAAACTTAGCTCTCGGAAAGGCTGAGGTGGGCGGATTGTTTGAGCTCAGGAGTTCAAAACCAGTCTGAGGAAGAGCGAGACCCCGTCTCTACTAAAAATAGAAAGAAATTAATTGGACAACTAAAAATATGTAGAAAAAACTAGCTGGGCATGGTGACGCATGCCTGTAGTCCCAGCTACTGGGGAGGCTGAGGCAGGAGGATCACTTGAGCCCAGGAGTCTGCTGTGAGCTAGGATGACATCACGGCACTCTAGCCCGGGCAACACAGTGAGACTCCGTCTCAAAAAAAAAAAAAAAAAAAACGAAAACTGATATGTCTAAAATAAACAATTTATTAAGGAGAAGATAGAAACAATAAGAAAAGTTACTATATAAAAAACAGAAGAAAGAAAATAGCCTAATAAAATATTCTTTATAATTAAATAAAAATAAACTGTATAAATGATGGATGAGAAAGAGCTAAACATAATGAACTAAAAAGCAAGTATAAAGAAACTCTTCAGAATTTAGCAGAGAATAATAAAAAGATGGAAAATCTGAAAAGTGGTGGTTAAGAAGGAAAACAGATATCTATTTCTGAGTAGAATTTTGGAGTCAGAAGAACCCAATAATTCAGACATCCAGATGTAACAGCTAGAGAAAGGTGCATTATAGCATATATACTGTTGAGCCTTGAACAATGCAGGCATTAGGGCGCCCGACCGCCTGCACAGTTGAAAATCCACATATAACTTTTGCCTCCCCAGAGCTTAACTACTAATAGCTTACTGCTGACTGAAGCCTTACCAATAACATACACAGTAGATTAATAAACATTTTGCATGCTATATGTATTTTAAACTGCATTCTTACAATAGAGTAATCTAGAAAAAATGGTTTTAAGAAAATTATAAAAAAGAGAAGATATATTTATTATTCATTAAGTGTAACTGCATCCTCATAAAGGGCTTCATCCTTATTGTCTTCACATTAAGCAGGTTGATGAGAGCAGGAAGAAAAGGGGTTAATTTGCTATCTCAAGGGTGGCAGAGGGAAAAGAAAATGGATGTATATTTGGACCCTCACGTTCAAATCTATGTTGGTCAAGAGTCAACTGTACATATGAATGTGTAAGGATACCACAGAGATATGAAAGCCAAGAGAAAAAAGTCTCAGGCCTATATTTAGATCAAGTCCAAAGTTTAGAGTTCAGATATGAGAGGGGAATTCAGGGGAAAAAAAAAAGACTGAAATAAGTAACAAGACCTGAAGAAACTAAATTCCAAAAGAGTTAAGAACCCTTCAGAGAATACGTGACTCTTGTCAGCTTCACTGAGGGCATTCACTAGTGCTGGATAGACCTAAGAATAGTGCTTGTGCTAAGCAGAGGGGCTGCTGAGGAAGGGAGAAACCATAGATATTGTGGGGGGCTATTCCACAGGGCTATTATGACATCTTAGGACATAGAGGATACTCAAATACACTGATGGCTTTAAAAAGTAGGCATGAGTTGAGTCATGGGTGCTACTGACCAATGGAAGAAACTTTTTAACTGCAAAGGAAAATCTGCATATATATGTTATAAAAAATGTAAAATCCTACTAGGGGAAGGTCCTTGACTGAAACACAAAGATTAAGGTGTTGGTAAGATATTGAATCTGTCTGGGGAGGGATGCTAAATAGCTGAGCTTAAAAGCTTCAGAAATCTGAACTGAATCTCTTTCAGCATCTCAATACTAAAAGGACAAAGATCTATAAGTTTTGAAAATGAAGCATAGGAAATCCAAGTCCAAGGAACGAGGATGGACAGAGGTGAACAATATATTTTGCAAAGTATAAACAAACGCCAACCAAGCTCAAACACTAATTAGATTGACATGATCAACCTCTTATAACATCTTCCTAACAGAAGAAAATGGAAAATTACTCTCACCAAAAGTATCATCTGAAAACTCTAGATTTAAAACACCCATATGTCAAGATAAAATTGTGCAACATGCAACAGTCAAAAAATTACTAGACATATAAAGAGTTGAGACAATGTGACTGATGAACAAAAGAAAAAGAATTGTATAAGTACAAAGTTAGCTGCAAGAACTTTGAAATAGACATATTTTATATGTTAAAGAAAATAGAAAAATGTGAACAAAACAGATAACTAACTGGAGCATTACAAAATGAATTCAACTCTATAAATGGTAATGTCTGTCGGTTAACAGCTTGGCTGAAACAGGATGGAATAAGATCGCAATGTCAAAATATAATAATAACCTAATATTCTCCATAGCAAAGGAAAAGAGCAATTTCAAGCTGGGAAAACTGGAAAAGAAAACCAAAGTCATCCTCCAAATAAACTTTCTTACCCAAAAATATCCAACTCATTCATGCGTAAACAAAACTAATGACAAAACCAAGAACATAAAATTTATAAGAAGTTACTTTAAGGAAAAGATAAGAAAATAGAAATTAAAAAATCTTGGCAGGAAAAAAGCCCCAATAAAAAAAATTGCAGGTATAAGGGAACATCACAAGCATACATGAGCAAGGAGAAAGAGGGGACAGAATTCTTGAATTCTGACTGAAAGAATTCAGGAGAGCACTTCAAGAAAAATGTAAAATCATCTCGAAAATGGAAATAATATTGCAGGGAGAATAGACATAATCAAATGTATATTAAATGACATAAAGGATAAAAACCACAGAAGTAATTAAACTGAAAAATAAATAAAGCAGTTCAAAGGCATCAAAATGATTGTGATAGCTATAGACGAACAGTCAAAGACAAGTTACTGTGTATCTAAATTTGAATTCTTAAAGACAAAAGTGGAATAGACTTAATAATTTAAATAATAATCAAAATTCCTAAAGTAAAATGAGACCTATATCTACATATTGATGGTGTATACCTTGCACATGAGAAAATAGAACTAGAACAGTCAACTTGAGAGATAGCCTAATAAAATTACTATAGCATATGCTAAACAAAGTCTTAGAGCTGCTATGTATGAGATTTGTCACTACATTTTGGGACAGAAAGATGAGTTTGAGATAACCCCTAAAAGAGCCACTAATCTTGGTGAAAATATATTCAGAATTTCTCAAGTCACTGAGTAACAAATTGATGAGTTAAATTTTATTTACATTTACATATTTTCATTATTTTAATGTAAAAATATTATACCCAGTTCCTTACAATAGTTTTCCTTCTATTTTACTATTTAAGTGTGAACAATCCAATCATCCAGAACTGATGCTTTTTTTTTACATTTGAGTATATGTTACTATCAAATAGATATAACACTATAATAACTCTTTTATCCACATTTAATGTGTTTATTTAATTGAAAATGTTTATTGAGCACTTATTATGTTGGGACACACTTATTGTTGGTGATATAGAGATGGACAAACAAAACGTGTCCTTTGATTGTTAATCTTGCATTCCAGCTGGGAAGACAGAAAACAAACACATAAAAAAAAAAAAACTCTTAACGATGAGTGCAGAGGAAATAAAATAACATAATGAGATTGCAAGTGACTGAGGGTCAGATTGGAATTAGGCCCCTTATGACAGGCTTATATTTTTGAGAAGATGATATTTAAGAGAAACATCCAAGCAGGAAACAATCTGGGAAAAGAGAATTCCAGGTAGAGAGAAAAGCAATTACAAATATCCTCAGATGGAAGAATGTTAGGCATGTTTGAGGAAAATGAAAAAAGATGATGTTTCCAGCATATGGTTAGCAAAGTATTAGCAGCCCAGAGAGATAAGCAGAGGTAGATTATAGGAAGCACCTTAGTTAGTACATGGTAAAGAGTTTGGATTTTATTCAAAATTTCCAAGGAAGTTATTGCAAGATTTAAAAAATTGACATTTATATATTTAACTGATTCTCATGTGGACATTATATTTAGAAAAGTTTCCCTTGGAAACCAGGAAATTAAATAAATAGGGTTAAATTGCCCAGTTGATTGTCATCTGCTAAAGCTAAGATGGTAGTAACAGAAAAGATGAAAAGTTACCAAATTTAGTACAAGTTGTATGGAGAGTTACTAGGACATGCTGATAAATTAGATGTAGGGTAAGGGGGAAAAAAAGGTATTAAACTTGTGATTTACAAGTTCTGGGTCTGTGAAAATGTGTGGATAATAATATTATATGAAATGAGGAATATTTGAGATTGAACATAAGTTCGAGATGCCAATTTGACATTCGCGTAGAAAGGGCAAGTCAACATCTTGATGGAAGGGTCGAAGTTGGATGTATAAATCAAAGAATCAGTCAGCATACAGATGGTATTTGATAGTATGAGACTCAGTGAGATCAACCTGGAAAATTGATGTCCATAGGAAAATAAAAAGGAGGCTTAAATCTAAAGCTCAGATCAATACAACATTCATCAGTTTATGCAGAGAAGGAGGAGACTTAATTCTGCCAAGCCACCCACTGAACGTGCCGTGGTGCTGCATGGCTGCTGCTATGCCCTGCCCAGAGACAACATGGGGCGTGCTTGCCTAACCTTCGCTCCTTCTGCAGCCAGGCCCCTGCAGGTCATGGCAGTGGGCAGCAGTTGCTGGGGGGAGTGGAGAGAGAGTGGCTGGGCAGGGACCAGGGTGTCAGGGACAAGGGCAGGAAATTACTACAAACACATACTAGGGGATCAGGGAAATAGTGGGAGGGAGACTTTGTGTCAGCCGTGCTCCAAGATAAGCTTATTAAAAATTGCAGAACTATAACACTGGGACATTAAACTCCAGGCACAAGGTCCCTCTGGGGAGAGGGTCCTATGTGACTGCACTCGTCCCTTCATCCGTGAGGCTGGCTGTTTTCAGCGGAGAGTTCGAAGCTAACTTCTTGATGGAGTGGTGTGGAGTGGAGCATGGTTGCTATTTCTGTGATGTGGCTATTCTGTGTTTTCAATAGGTTTTTAATTTACTTCCTTTAATTTAGCCCCTCTAAACGAAATTCAGAGCTCTGTCTTTCATTTTGTCAGCAACAGCAGAGAAAAACGCTCAGCTCCCTGAGCTTTGCAGATGTTGCTTTTCACTGAGCCGCTTGGAGTCTCACCTGCACTTGTATAATTTAGTGGCCATAAAAAAAAAAGTGAGGAGTGTTAGAAGAATTTGGAACTTCTCTCCACTGTGAGAATTTCACTCTCAAATCCCAGGGGTATGACCAGCTTGGGCTTCAAATCTTGTGTTTTCACATCAACTGGCTTGTGTCTTTCTGATCACTTCAAGGCTCCATAGTCCCAGCACTGCAGTGAGTTTAGCACATTACCTTTCCTGCTAGGGCTAAATCATTTGCAGGAAGAAATGACTCTTGGTCACAATCTAGTGCTTTCAAATAGTTGTATGCTATTTTTTGTTTTTTTTCCTTTGTTTGGTTTATAATATTTTATATCTGTAGGGAAAAGTTAGTCTTACATAAATTATCCTACCCTAATGGAACTGAAACCTCATTGGATACTTTGGCCAATGAAATTCAAGAAGAAATCTCTGGGAGTCTTTTTGAATGTCTACTTTTTTTTTTAATTTTTGAAAAGGAATAAGTAAGTCTGGCATTGACCTATTCAGATTTCTTTTTGCCTAAGTTTTAGACAATGTTCCTGGAACTAAGGTGATCATTTTGTGATCAGAGAGCTGCAAGCATGAGTTCAAAAGTGCCAACATACTAAGGATGGCAGGAAAGAATGACAAAAATGTCTTAGTTTTTTGAGACTTAGTCTTAGTTTCTTGACACTCTAAATTAGCCTTTAAATACTTAACTGCAGGCTTCTCGTTAGATGACAAAAATATGCTAACATATTTTGAGTCACAATTTTTTGCTTCTGTGTCGCTTGTAGCCAAACAATTTTTAATGGATTCGACTGTTCTCTGATGGTGTCACAGGATGTCAAACACTCAGAAGGATTATATAGGAGAATATGTTGATAATTAAACTTTAAATGGTAATTGTGTCATATTTCTTGACAATGTTCCTCTTTTTCTCTGCCTCCATTTCATTATCCCCGTAAACATATGTTCAGGGCAGCTATGATATATCGAAACAGAGAGAGAGAGAGAAAAGAAAGGAGAGAGAGAAATACTTGTGGGGCTGCTGATATAAAATCTGAAGATCAGACTGGCAGGCTGGGAATTCCAACAGGGGTAAATCATGCAGTTCTGTGTCTGAAATCAGCCTGGAGACAGAATTCTTTCCTTTTCAGGGGACCTCAGTGTTTTGTCAGCTGATTGGGTGAGGACTCTCTCATTATGGAGAGTAATCTGCTTTACTCAAAGTCTACTGATTTAAATCTTAATCTTATCTATAAAAGACCTTAAGAGCAATATCTAAACTGTTGTTTGACTAAGCAACTAGGCACTATAGTCTAGACAAGTTGCCACATAAAATTTAATGACTCAAATATGTATGTGTATATGTGTGTGGGCATGTATATTAGTGAATCTATGATGTTTACTGATTTCACAAGTCTAATATTTTACAATTTCATAATTTAATCCAAGTCAGACAAGTCTTAGTCTTCACTTCATATTTTTCATATACAAACTGTAATCATGTTATATATATAGATATGGGATGCAATGCATTTGTAATAGCTAATTTTATGTGTTGGCTTGGCTGGACCATGGTGCCAGGATGTGTGGGCAAATATTGCTCTGGGAGTTTCTTTAAGAGTGTTTTTGGATGAGATTAATATTTAAATTGGTGGAATTTGAATAAAGCAGATAGCCTTCCACAATGTGTGTAGACCTTATCGAATCTGCTGAAGACCTGAATAGAATAAAAGGCTGACCTCCCCAGTGCAAGAGGGAAGTATGTGAGCAGACAGCCTTTGGCCTTCAGCTACAGCATCCACACTTCCCTGGCCTCTAGTCTGCTGCTCCACCCTGCAGATATAGGACTCACCAGCCTCCATAATCATGTGAGCCAATTTCTTAAGATAAATATCTTTCTGTATATATAAACATCTTGATTCTGTTTCACTGGAGAACCTGATAGTATAACATTTTTCCCAATTCTCAAGATACTGATCTACTAATATCCGCCATTTGATATAGAGAAGTTAGAAAACAGAAAGCATACCATTCATGTAGATTAAAATTTGTTGATGTTTTTATTATGAGTATTAGTTTATATCATGACACATCATTATTGAATTTCAAAAGAAATTCTGATTATCCTTCATTGTTGAAAATCTTTTTCTTTTTTAAAAATGTTCAATTCCTTCAATCTGCATATGGCTTTTTATTTGTTAGTTCATTCAGTTAAGTTCTCTTCTTTCATTTTGTGTTTGTTTATTTCTTCTATTTGACTTAGTTTCATTTTAATACTGCAAGTGTTACTCCGTCATTTCTAAATGAACTTTAAAAAAAATTTATCATTATTCTTTCTCAAACTCAGTACTGTCTTTAAACATAGAGAAGGGCCTCTTCTCTGGGTTCCAACATGTAGACAGTTATGTATCACACACATACTTTTCAGGCCCCAGAGGAATGCTTGTCCAGTAGCCTTTCCACAAGGCAAATGATTCATGCTATCTTGAAGGCTTCTACAATGTTCTACTCTCAATATTAGGATAGACACTGTCTAGGAGAGATGTATGTGTTTGAGCAGTAGAATCACTTCAGTAAACACGTGAAAAATTATTAAAATGACAAATTTTTACCATCAGATAACAGGAATGCAAAATATTCTTGCATAACATGGAATTATTTCCCAGTTTTGCCCATCATTCATTTTATTGCTTCCTTTCCTGTTTTAGTAGATGGTTCTGAAAGTGTTTCTAATAAGAAGAGTATTCACAACTGTTTCAAATCTTGCACAAAAGTATTGATGTATCTAATTGAATGTTATGTGGATAATCAGATACTAATCTTACACATTTCTATAGTTTGGGAATTAAAAAAAAGAAGATGCCAAACATTACACATGGTTTGCTACTTTTTGTGAAATGCAAAGTAAGAATGTTTGTATTTCCTTGCATTTTCATAAAAAATTGGAAGGATACACAAGAATAAAACTCAAGATAACATTGAAGGGAGTGTGAGAACAACATTACAGGTGGTGAAACAGGAAGGAGATGTTTTTCTAGAAATATTTTCATATCTATTTATTTTGAAAACATATGAATATATTTCATATTAAATTATTAAATTAAAACAAGTTTATCAAATTATCAATTGGCTGAAAGAAGATTGAAAAATCTGTATGGCAAGAGGAAAGTGAAAAAAAAAACAGTTTTCATGATTTTGGGGTAACCAGTCATTGGTGTATCCTATATACTGGGGGTTAAATGTAATTGGCAGATCATTAATTAAAAAAATTTTCATGGTGAAAATGACTGCTAGTCATGGAAGAGAAGAATTAATATAGCAGGGGATGCTATATTAAAAAAATGAAAGTATCAATTGATATTTTATTGATGGATATATTCTATAATATCCATATAATTAAAATATTATTCTTTTTTAAAATTCAATTAAAGATAAAAACATTTCTATCAAAATATTCATGTCTTATTTCACATATCTAGAAAAAAATGATCCTATGCTTCATCTAAAACCAAAAAAGAGCCAAAATAGTCAAAGCAATCTTAAACAAAAAGAAGAAATCTGGAGACATCACATCACTTGACTTCAAATTATACTATAAGGCTATAGTAACCAAAACAGCATGGGTTACAAATATGGTTTACTGACACAGAAGTAGAGACATAGACAGATGAAACAGAATAGAAAACCTAGATATAAAACCATATAGCTATGACCAATTGATTTTCTACAAAGCAGATAAAAACATGCACTGGGGAAAGGAAGCCCTATTTAATAAGCGGTGCTGGGAAAACTGGATAGCCACATGCAGAAGAATGAAACAGGACCCATGTCCCTCATCACATACAAAAATTAATTCAAGATGGATTAGAGACTTAAATGTAATGTATGAAACCATACAAATTCTTGAAGAAAACATAGGGAAAACTCTTCTAGACATAGGCCTAGGCAAAGATTTATACTTAAGAGCCCAAAGGCAAATACAGCAGCAACAAAAATCAATAAATAAACAGGACTTAATTAAGTTAAAACACTTCTGAACAGCAAAGAAAATAATTAGCAGAGTATACAGGCAACTTACAAAATGGGAGAAAATGTTTTCAAACTATACATCCAACAAATAATTAATTTTTAAAATCTACAAGGAACTCAAATAAAACATCAGGAAAAAAAGAAACACCACCATCAAAAAGTGGGCAAAAGATATGAACAGAATTTTCTCAAAAGAAGACAGGGAAATGATCAACAGACATATGAAGAAATGTTTAATATCTCTAATTATCAGGAAAATGCACGTTAAAACCACAATGAGATTCTACCTTACCCCTGTCAAAATGGCCATTATTAGAAAGTAAAAAATGAACAGAGGCTGGAGTGGATACAGAGAAAAACTTACACTTGCATGCTGTTGATAGTATTGCAAATTAGCACAACCTCTATGGAAAACATATGGAGATTACTCAAAAAGCTGAGAGTGGACCTATCATTCAATCCAGCTTTCCCACTACTGGATATCTACCCAAAGGAAAAGAAATCATTTTATCAAAAAAGACACCTGCACTCAAATATTTATTGTGGCACAATTCACAATGGCAAAGATATGGAATCAACCTAAGTGCCCATCAGTACATGAATAGATACAGATGATGTGGTATATATGTACAATGGAGTACTACTCAGCCATAAAAGGAATGAAATAATGTCGGTTGCAGCAATTTGGATGGAACTGGAGGTCATTATCCTAACTGAAGTATTTCAGGAATAAAAAAACAAACACTACCTTTTCACTAATAAGTGATAACTAAACGATGGGTGCACATGGGCACAAAAAACCATGAAGCACATTGGAAACTAAGAAGGGGGGAGGGTGGGGGAAGGACGAGGGATAAAACTTTGGCATAATATTCAATAAACACCATTTGTTATTATTACGATAATTTTATTTGATGTTAAAGGATATATACAAAGATTCACCAAAGATTTGTGAGACATGAACACTCCCATTGTACCCTATTGAATACAATGAACACTGTCCTAGTATTAGGTACACTGAAATCCCTGACTTCAACATTAGAGAGTGTTATCCATGTAACAAAAACTATTGTACTCCCTTACTATTTTGAAATTAAAAAAAAATGGCACTCTAATATCTAAAAATATACCTATGATCTGGCAATAATACTAATAAATAAAATAATTTTAATAAAAATGACTGATTTTAAATGTATCTGATCTATAATTTACTCTTGTAAATATTTTGTATGATTCTATAGAAGTTCAAATAATTTCATACTTTTAATGACAGTCACTTAATTTTAAGCTGTTTCAAGGATCTGTAAGTGTGAAAGTTAAAAAGGTTCTCTCTCTTTTTATGGATTATTATTTATCTATTTTAATTTCTGGTTCCACATAGAGCATAATTTTAAATTCCAAGGCTTAGAACTCTAGGATGGGAAGTATATGTTTACTTTTTTTGTATTATGTGTTTTCATGGCATCATTTAAACTCTAATTATGCATGAAATTATATTGGATTTCTCACTAAATGCAAAAGAAGAAATGTTTTCATGATTCATTCTTTCCTTAGTAAACATTTCTAAAACTGTATCGCTGATACAGCTCATCAACTAAACCTTATGAGAAATGAAATGTATGAAAGGAAAAGACTAATTAGGGAGATTTTCTTTCCCAAATACACATGTAAAACTCCCATTAATGTCAATCATAAGGAGATGTCTTTCTGCCAAATACTCCTAGGTAAGAATATAGACCTTCTCTTGCCTTTTGAATCAAAAAAACAACACTTTTTCTTTTCCCCTCCAAGTTGTTAACAAGCATTGTATTCTATATCCAAAACTTTGGCTTCCATAAAGAATATATCAGTTAAGCTGACCAGATCATATTTATGTAGTAAAATGAGATTTTTAAAAAAGTGATATTTTGAAATAATCTCCTTTATATCAATTTTGTATTCACTAAATGCATCTTCTATATAACTGAATTTCTCATTGTATTTTAGCAAAGATTTACAATCAGTTTTATGTAAATGTAGCTTACTTGATTATGTTATATTTAAATGATTGTGTTAGAACTGAGTGCTACAATATAGACTACACAGGTGTTCTTGGTAATCTAAAAACACTGCAGTGTGCTAATTTAATACATGATTTACTAAATATTTAAGGATTTCACCATGATGTGGTGAAGGGTAAAATCATTTTCAATACTATAAAATATATTAATAAATTCTATTATTGTTGTTCTCAGGAAAAAATTGAAAACAAAAAATAATCAGTTCATTGTACTGAAAGTACACATAACTTAACCATGCTTAGCAGCTAACCCTTAAACACATGTAAAAAGGAAAATATAAAAATTATATCAACAAAAATTAATTTCTCTTGGGAACAGCAAGTAAAAATTACTGCAATAGTCTACACAGACTGTTCAGTGTATTGTATGGACTCCAAAATAATGCAAGCTCAGAAATAGTATAGTGTAAGCTATACTCATGGTATTATTCATGGTTTATGCTGATTATGTTGTTGATGCCTTCACATTTATTTGGAAGATGAATTGATCATCATTGAAGGAGATGGGGTCTAGAGTCAAACTTTTTAAGTTAATATTTATTACCAGAGATGTTCCAAGCATGAGCAACATTTTACTTAGTTTTAATAAACAACTGAGTTACTTAACATAGTACAAAAGAACATGCAGAGATATTTTATCTTAATCATTCCTAACTCAGCAACATGTGCTTACCAAATTAGATATCTTTCCAACAGACTTTTTAAAAAAGAAAAGGTTTTAAAAAAGTAATTGTATGAACTTTTGGTTTCAGCTCCAACATGTAAAGAGGTTGGAAGTTGTCCCTCTCATCCTTACAACGACAAAGAGTTGAAAAACTGAAAATCAACGTCTTTTCTTGGATCTGTCAGAAAACTGAATTTGCAGGGAAAACTACCACACCAAAATCTAGAGACTGAAGATTCATGCTAATCCTAAACAGTTATTTTAGGATTCATTCAGATTGCTATAACAAAATTCCATAAACTGAGTAACTTATAAGCAATAGAAATTTATTTCTCCCAGCTCTGGAGGCTGGGAAGGAGAATCCAAAGAGTCCTAACCAAGATCTGCTTCCCTGGAGCACAAACTGCTAGAATTATAAATGTATAGGAACACATAAAGGCAATTTTGACACATTGCTGGAGGCTGAGTGCAGACTAGCTTGAGAATGAGAAACTCTGGGAGCTGCAGTCTTAGGGAGTGTCCCACATTTTCATGGGATCCAAGAGCCCCACCAGAATCTCAATAATTAAGAACTAACAAAGATCCCCTCATGAATCTGGCACAGTGAGGGGAGGAATAATCTTTAGGACATAGTCCCAGAATCTACTTCTTAACAAAGACCCACTGTCCAGGAGGAAAGACTTCACCAGAGCCTTGGTACAGAGCTGTGAAGGAAGGGTATTTCTCTCATCCTAAACCCTTCTAAACTTCCTGTCACATCTAAGGATAGGGGAAGCTATACTAGAAGACAAACTAGTAAAACTCACCGTGTAGTCACAGGCCAACAGAAGACTAACATTCAGTTGGAAGATTACCAAACACTTCCACTCTTACATACTGTTATAACAATAGGGCTCCCATATAATAACAAGGGTTTGTAGCTATTAATAAAAAAAGCTGCAAGACAGAGACTCTGAAGAGGAGTACTTCGGGAAACTCAAAGTCAAGAGGGGAACAAAAATAAGGACACTAGGGGAATTTAAAGCCATTAAAACCTCCAACTACAGCATATATTAAAGAAAACCCAACTCCAGGCAGATTAACATAAGCCCTCTCACCAGAGGCATATTTCCCTCAGTTTCTATTACCAAAAACAGCATGTCTAGTTTTAACAAAAAACTATAAAGTGTGCCAAAAAGAAGAAAAAATGCAAACAAAAGCAAGATAACACAGTCTGAAAAGGCAGAGCAAGTTTCAGAATCAGACTCAGATATGCCACACAGGGTGGGATTGCCAGAGAGGGAATTTAAAATAATTATGATTATTATGTTAAGGGCTCCAGTGAAAAAGCAGAATATGCAAGAACAAATGTATAACGTAAGCAGGGAGATAACAATTCTGTAAGAATCAAAAGAAAATGTTAAAAATCAAAGCACGGGAAGAGAAATGAGTTTTGTCTTTGATGGATACATTGGTAGACTTCAAACAGCATAGGAAAGAATCAATGCTCTTTAAGATAGTTCAATAGAAACTTCCAAGCAGAAATGGAAAATAAATAACAATGAAGAAGAAAAGAACAGAATATTCAGAAACTTTAGGACAATTTCAAAAGATATAACATTCACATAAGTTTAATACTAGAAGTTGAAGAAAAGGTAGAAGCAAATAAATCTTTGAATTAACAATGGCTGAAAACTGACAGAATTAAAGACAGACACCACACCACAGATTGAGGATGCTCAGAAGACACCAAGCAGAGGATATACAAGAAAAAAAAAAATAAAAGAAAAAGTTATAATACTTTAAAGTATATCATATTTAAACTGCATAAAACTCGCAGCAAAGAGAAAATCTTGAAGGAATCTATTGATAATGGGAAGGAGGATGAAACAGTCTTACCACAAAGAAACAAGGATAAGAATTAGAGCAAATTTGTCAGAAGTTATGCAAGCAAGAAAAGAGGGGAAATATTTGAAATGTAGAAAAGAAAAAAAATCCAACCTATAATTCTATATCCAGTGAAATTATAGTTCTAATGTGATAAAATGTAAGCATTTTAAAAGATGCACATCATTAGCCACCAGAGATACAACATTCAAAATCATAGTAACACAGTACTTCACATGCACTGATATCGTTATCATCAAAAAGACAAAGAACCAGTGGTAAAGAAGTTATGGAGAAAATGGAGACCTCATACACTTCTGGTGGAAATGTGAAATGGTGTAGTCACCTTTAAAAATGGTCTGGCAGCTCCTTGAAAGGTTAAACAGAGAGTTACCATATGACCCAGCAATTCCTCTCCTAGGTATATACTCAAGGGAATTGAAAACATATGTCCACATAAACTTGTACATGAATGTTCATAGCAGCATTATTCATAATAGCCAAAAAGTTGAAACCACCCAATGTCGATCAACTGATGAATAGTAATAAGAGATGATATAGCCATACAATGCAACATCATTCAGTAATAAAAATATGTAAAATATTTGTACATGCTATAGCATGGCTGAACCTTGAACTTATGCTAAGGTGAAAAAGCCATTTAAAAAAGGTCACATATTATACAATTCAATCTATATGAAATGTCCAGAAAAAGAAAATCTGTATAGACAGAAAGTATATTAGTAGCTACCTAGTACTTAGATAGGGTGGAGCAAAAGGGAGATACTTGAATACTGGGTTTCTTTTTGAAGTGATGAAATATGTTCTGGAATTAGATAATGTTAATGGTTGCACAATTCTGTGAATATACTAAAACCATTTAATTGTACAGTTTAAATGGATGAATTGTATGGTATGTGTATTATATCTCAATAAAGCTATTATTAAAAAAACAAAAAATAAAGAAGAAATAAAGACTTCTTGACAAACAAAAATTGAGGGCATTAATTACCAGCAGATATAACCTCAAAAAATGTTAAAAGATTTTTATTAGGCAGAAGGTAAATGATATAGGTCAGAAATTTCAAACTAGATTTTAATAAAAGAAAGAATGAATATCAGAAAAAGAACACATGAAGATAAAATGAAATATTCCATTTTTCTTGTTCTTTTTATTTATTTATTTATTCATTTTATTTCAGCATATTATGGGGGTACAAATATTTAGGTTACATATATTGCCTTTGCCCCACCCAAGTCAGAGCTTCAAGCATGTCCATCCCCCAGATGGTGTGCACCACACCCATCAGGTGTGAACATACCCATCCTCTCCTCCTGCCTCCCATCTGCCCGACACCCGATGAATGTTACTACTAAATGTGTACATAAGTGTTGATAAGTTAATATCAATTCGATGGTGAGTGCAGCAGTGTACGAGTGTTCCTATCTCTCCAAATATAACTATTCACTTAAAGTAATAAAAGTAAGAATATATTGGATAATTATAGCATGTGGATAAATGAAATGAATCAAAGCTATGTCATAAAGGATGGGAGGGAAAAATTGAGAATGTTCTGTTACAAGGTATCTGCACTATGACATGAAGCAGAAAAGTGTTATTTGGAGATGAACTTAGATTAGTTAAGAAAGTATATTGTAAACTCTAGCTAAACGAATAAACAATGGTTAAAAGTGGCATTATTGATACACTAAGAAAGGAAATGTAATCATATAAAGTGTTTAATTAAAATGAGAAAATACAGAAACAGAAGTCTCTGGTAACGATTGGTATTACCCCAAAGATATAAATAATAATTTTAAATGTGAATGGTATAAATATACCAATTAATAGAGTTTTTAAGAGGGCTTAAAATAAAACAAGACCCAAGTACATGCTTTCTAAAAGAATCCACAGTAAATAAATAAACTCTATAGGTTAAAAGTAAATGGATGGAGAAAGACCTGACACGTTTACACTAATCAAAATAAAGTTGGAGTGGCTATATGAAAGTCAGAAAAGGCAGACTTTAGAATGAGGAAAATCATCAGAGATAAAGAGAAGCATTACATAACATTATCAATTCTTCAAGAAGTTATAGCAATCCTACATCTGTATGCGCCTAACAACAGAATCAAAATGCACGACACAAATACTGATAAAAACTGCAAGAAAACTAGGCAAATACAGAACTACAGTTGGAGACTTCAACAGTCTCTACAGTTGATAAATCAAGAAGACACAAAATCAATAAGGATATAGTCCACCTGAACAGTAGTATCGATCAACTTGATCTATTAATAATTGAAATGTATACAATATTCTGTCTTAACAACAACAGGATACATAGTCCTCTAAAGTTTTCATGGAACATTCACCAAGATAGAATACATTTTGACCATAGAAAATTTGAAAGAATAGAAATTGTGCAACAATTGAATTATCTGGAAGTCAAAAATAGAAGCATAGGTAGAAAATCCCAAAATATGTAGGAATTAAACAATGTACTTCAAAGTAACACATGGATGGAAGAAAAGACCTCAAGAGAAAAGTTTAATATTTTTAACTAAATTAAAAGGAAATAACAATTTACAAACACTGTGTGACGCAGCAAAGACAGTGCCTAGCAGGAAATTTCTAACATTAAATGCATACATTAGAAATAAAAAGATCTAAAATCAATAGCCTATGCTTCCATACTGGGAAATTAGAGAAATGAGAGAAAGATAAGCCAAAATCAAGTGGAAGAAAAGAAATATTAAACTTGAAACAAAGTCAATAAAATTATAAGAAGGGAAACAATACAGAAAATCAACAAAAGCAAGAGTTCCTTGTTTTAAAGGATGAATAAAATGAATAATTCTCTAATTCAAGCTATCCAACAAAACAAGAGAGAAGATAAAATTACCAGTATCAGAAAAGAATAAGCAATCATCAGTACTGATCCTCTGAACAGTAAAAAGGATAATAAAGGAATGCTATGAACAATTTTATGCCAAAATTTGATAAATAAAATGAAAAAAATCCCTTGAAAGACACAACTATCAAAACTCGTATAAAAATTAATAGATTACCTCAATATCCCTGTACTTCTTAAAGACAATGGATCAATAATTAATAACCTTCTGAAAACATAATCAACAGGCTATGCCCATATAATTTTGCTTTTGAATTCATTTAAAGAAGTAATATCAACTTTTCACAATCTCTTCCACAAAATAAAAGCAGAGGGAACTCTTCCTATGTAATTTCATGAGGTTAGCATACCCCTATATCAAAACTAGGTAAAGGCATTGCAAAAATGGAAAACTATAGAACAATCTGTGTCATGATCATAGGTTCAAGATCCTCCAAAAAATACAACAAATTGAATTAAAAATGTATAAAATAATTATACACAGCAAATAAAAAGGATTTATTCCAGGTAGGCAAGGTTGGTTCAGCATTCAAAAATCAATTAATACAACCAACCACACGCAGACTAAAGAAGAATCTACTGATCATATCGGGAAACAGAAAAAAACATTTGACCAAATCCAACCTTCATTCATGATAAAATGTCTCCACAAACTAAAAAAAAAAAAAAAAGGAACTTTATCAATGTGCTGAGGAATGGCTCAAAATAAGAAACACAAAACTACAGCTAACTTCATAGCCAATTGTGAGAAAACAGAGACTTTCTCCTCAGACCAGAGATAAGACAGTGCTGTCCAATCTCATCATTTCTACTCAATATTGTACTGGAATTCTAGTATAATAGGACAAAAAAAGGAAATAAAAGAATAAATAAAACTATCTCTATTTGCAGATGGTATGATTTTCTATGTAGAAAATTTGAAAGAATAAACAACAAAAACAATAAAAACTCTTCAAAAAACTCTTGAAAATAATAAAGATATTGTAGAATATAAAGTTAAAATACAAAATCAACTGCTCTCCTATATACCAGCAATAAACAATTGGAATTTTTAAAAAATCACTGAAGATAGCAGAAAAAATGAAATACTTAGGTATTAATCTAACAAAACATTTGTAACATTTGTTGTGAAAAGCAGCAAACACAGATAAAACATTTTTAAAAAGTCTACGTAAATCAAGAGATAGTTTGTGTTCATCAATTTGAAGACTCATTATTGTTAATACATCAATTCTTCCCAAATGGTACTGGAAACAATTGAACATTGGTGTGAGAAAATAAATAAATAAAAGAACCTCGACACAAACCTTACAGCTTTCACAAATAATAACTCAAAATAGGTGGAATCAACCCAAGTGCCCATCAGTACATGAATGGATTAATGAAACCTGGTATATTTATACTATGGAGTGCTACTCAGCCATAAAAAACAATGGTGAACTAATACTTCTTGTATTATCCCGGATGGAGCTGGAGCTCATTCTTAGAAGTGAAGTATCACAAGAATGGAAAAACAAGCCCCACATGTACTCACCATTAAATTGGTGCTAATTGATCAACACTTGTGTGCATCTATGGAAGTAACATTCATCCGGTGCTGGGCAGGTTGCCGGGGAGGAAGGGATGAGTAAATTCACACCAAATGGGTGCAGCGTACGCTTTCTGGGGGTTGGGCACACTTGTAACTGTGACTCTATCGGTGCATATGTAATCAAAATGTTTGTACTCCTGTAATATTCTGAAATTTAAAAAAAGGTCATATATCTAAATGTAAAGCATACAACTATAAAAATTCTTTAAAATGGGGGAAATCTATGTTGCCTTGAGTTCGATCATAAATTCTTAAATATACCACCAATAACACAATCCATGAAGGAAAAACAGGCTGGATTTTATTAAAATTTAAAACTACTGCTTTGTAAAAGGTAAGATTAAATACCCCCATTATCCTGATTTGACTTAATTTACATTGTATATCTATATCAAAACATCATATGTATCCTATAAATGTATAAAAGTATTATGTATCCATAATAATTAAAATCGTAAAAACGGAAAAACAAGCCAGAAACTGAGAGAAAATTTGCAAAATACATATCTAATAGAAACCTTGTATGCATAACAGTTAAAGACTACACACAAAAATTCCAAAATTAATAAAACAAACACCCTAAGTAAGTGTACCATCCTAATATAAGATGTTAATAATAGAAGACATTCAATGTGTGGCATAAGAGGACTCTGTAGAATCTTCACAATAATTCTGTGTGTCTAAAACTAGTCTAAAATTTTAAAAAGTTTATTACGAAAAAAGTAATTGGAGAGGCTAAAGAAGGACAAATTAAAATAAACCATAGCCTCCTCCTTTTTCTGACAGAATTAGAGCCTGCTGCAACAGCATGGATTAGATACTTGAGGATCGCATCACCCAAGCAAAGGAAGATGGGGCAAAGAGCTTCGTCACCACTGAGCTGTAGTTTCATTCAAGCATTGCCGTAGATCTGGCAGTAACAAGCAGCCATAAAAATTAGTGAAGATTCTAGGCCTCTTATTATAAATTAAGATTCTGAAATGCAGAGTGGAATGATCAGGGCTAGATCAAATTCAAACCTTACCTCTGAATAAAGCGTGTTTTAGGAAGCTCATCTGTTAACTTTGATGTGTAAACACAACAAGGAAGCATGCATTAAATTTATAGAAAAAATTAGCCAAGGAGGGTACTTAAATATTGTTTGAATGAATACATAAATATCTTGACTTGCAAATGTAGTAGTTTGACAATACTTTCCAAAAATTATTGGGAAAATTTTAATGAAAAGATATTTAAGTTAAAAATTTATGTTTTAAATTATTTTCACAAAGTTAGCAAAATTGTAACTGGATAAGGAAAGACTAATTATATGGAAAATAAATAGAAGTCTTTTTGTACTCTAAGGAAGATGATGACAAGAGAGATGATACTTACAGCAGAAGTGGGGAAAATGGGAAAGGAGAAAATAAGAGGCAGCACTTGGCAACTTATTAATTATGGAGAAGGGATGAGGGAGTGAGACAGTGATTTTAAGGAACCTATTTTCACTCCTTGACTGTTTCTTGACAGGCCATCTATCTAGAAAGTTTTCTGGTGGATCATAACTTGGATATTTAAATTACGTTATGCTTTGGACTTAATGAGATTTGGTCCCAAGGGAAATTCAGGAGACCTTTATGTTGTGACAAGTGTTCATTAACCATGGTAATAGCTGATTTTAGAGATCATTTGTTTTCTATGAAAAGGAAAAAAAATACAATGTGTTTAAGTGGCTGTGCTGATGTTCCATTTTGGCAATAATTACTACACAATTGTGAAGGGAAATTGGTCATTTGCAAACTGTAATGACAAATCTTAATCCAGTGATAACTGCAAAGCACTCCATTACATGTGTAATTGGAAGTTATCTGTATCCAAGCACTGGTCCAGAAAGGCAACAGTTGAAGGACAAAATTCTCATTTCCTAGTGTACATCTAGTGCACACTAGTGTTTCTTAAAATAAATAATCAAATAACTCTAGTTATTGAACTGACATTATTTCATAACTATATTAATATGCATTTCTTTATAAGATTCACATTTGTATTCAACTATGTGAAAAGACCAGGTTGTTGGTTTAAGGAAGTTCTTGTCATTTATATGGAGATTAAA
>CAUYSK010104915.1:0-50509 GCA_963575035.1 Avahi laniger
ATAATAAGTCTTATTTTGTCAGTGTTCTTAAAAAGTTATAAAGGAATCAGTTTTATGGTGCTGGCCTGTAATAGCTTTATGTTTGTTAAAGAGAACATGGCACTTATTTACCTGTCAGGCCTCAGATTCCAAGCTCACTAGGCTGTCTTTCTGCGGGACATTCAAATTAAATTCCCTTAAGCATCTTGAAAAAGTGAGCTGAAGATTAGAGACTCAGAGTTGAAAGGGAGTCTTAGAGACCATTTCTTTAGACTTCTCTTGCCACAGAGAAGGTGTGTAGACTTAAGGAAAGAGAAGTGGCAGTGGCGGTGGTGGTGCTGATGGTGATGGTGATGGTGGTGGTGGTGGTGTTGATGGTAGTGGTGATGGTGATGGTGGTGGTGGTGGTGCTGATGGTGGTGGTGATGGTGATGGTGATGGTGGTGGTGTTGACGGTGGTGGTGATGGTGATGGTGATGGTGGTGGTGGCGGTGGTGGCGGTGGTGGTGCTGATGGTGATGGTGATGGTGGTGGTGGTGGTGTTGGTGGTGGTGGTGATGGTGATGGTGATGGTGGTGGTGGTGGTGGTGGTGTTGATGATAGTGGTGATGGTGATGGTGGTGGTGGTGGTGTTGATGGTGGTGGTGATGGTGATGGTGGTGGTGGTGGTGGTGTTGATGGTAGTGGTGATGGTGATGGTGGTAGTGGGAATATAGAGTCAGAAACACTTGGCTTCAATTCCTGCCTCTGCTTTTTGCTAAATATGTGATCTTGGTCCAGTGACCTTTCTCTGCGAACCTCAGCTTATTTATAAAAATGGGAATAGCGATAGCATTTTCACAGAATTGTGATATTAAGGAGATACTTATACAAATGCCTATCACATTGTCTAGTACATTACAGGTACTCAGCAAATAATTCCTATTGTTATTGTTACTGTTGTTGCATTATCACATACAATATCCCTTTATGTGGAACTTACATAATTTAGCCTGTTAAATTTTTGTTATAAAATCTCTGAGTAAAAATATGACTCCTTGAAGATTCCATTCTTTGGTTCATGTTCTGCCCTATGAAAAAACAAAGGATACAAAGCAGCATACCCCATTTTATTGCACTTTGGAGATGTTGCAATTATGGTAGCTATTGCAAAGCGAAGGTCTGTGGCAACTCTGCATCGAGCAAGTCTGTTGGTGCCATTTTCCAACATCTTGTGCTCACTTTGTGCCTCTGTGTCATGTTTTAGTAATTCTTGCAATATTTCAAATATTTTCATTATTATTATATTTATATGGTTCTGAGATCAGTGATCTTTGATGTTACTATTGTAATTGCTTTCCAAATACCATGAACTGCACCCGCATAAGATGGCAAAGTTAATCGATAAATGTTCTTTGTGTTCTTACTGTTCCAGTGACTGTCTATTTCTCCATTTTCCCCCTCTCCTCTGTCCTCTCTATTACCTTCAACAAAACAGTATTGATATTAGACCAATTAATAATCCTACAATGGCCTCTAAGTGTTCAAGTGAAAGGAAGAACCCCACATCCCTCATTTTTAAATCAAAAGCTAGAAATAATTAAGCTTACTGAAAAAAGCATACTGAAAGCCAGGGTAGACTGAACGCTAGGCCTCTTGTACCAAACAGTTAGCCAGGTTGTGAATGCAAAGGAAAAGTTCTACTCCAGTGAACACACGAATGATAAGAATGCAAAACATCCTAATGCTGATATGGAGAAAGTACTAGTGGTCTGAATAGAAGATCCAGCCAGCCACAACATTCTCTTAAGCCAAAACCTAATAATCCAGAGCAAGGCTCTAACTCTCTTTAATTCTGTGAAGGCTGAGAGAAGTGAGGAAGCTGCAGAAGAAAAGTTGGAGGCAGGCAAAAGTTAGTTCATGAGATTTCAAAAAGGAAGCCATCTCCATAAAAGTGCAAGGTGAAGCAGCAAGTGCTGATGTAGAAGCTGTAGCAAATTATTCAGAAGATCTAGCTAAAATAATTGAAAGTGGTTATATTAATCAGCAGATTTTAAATATAGATGAAACAGGTTTATAATTGGAAGAAGATGCCATCTAGGACTTTCATAGCTATAAAGAAGCTGTCAATGTCTGGCTTCAAATCTTCGAAGGATAGTCTGACTCTTGTTAGGGGCTAATGAAGCTGGTGACTTTAAGTTAAAGCCAAGACTCATTTATCATTTTGGAAATGCTGGGGCTCTTAAGAATTATACTAAGTCTACTCTCCCTGTTCTCTATAAATGGAATAACAAAGACTGGATGATAACATATCTGTTTATAGAATGTTTTACTGAATATTTTAAGTCCACTATTGAGACCTATTCCTCAGAGAAAAAAAGATTCCTCTCAAAGTATTTCTGCTCATTGATAATGTACCTAGTCACTCAAGAACTCTGATGGAGGTATACAGGGAAATTAATGTTGTTTTCATGCCTACTAACAAAATGCCCATTCTGCAGTCTATGGATCAAGGTGTAATTTTGACTTTCAAATTTTACTATTTAAGAAATATGTTTCATAAGACTGTAGGTGCCATAGATAGCGATTCCTCTGATATATCTGGGCAAAATAGACTGAAAACCTGAAAAAATTCACCATTCTAGATTCCATCAAGAACATGATTCATGGAAGGAGGTTAAAATATCAACACTCAACAGGAGTTTAGAAGATGTTGATTCCAACTCTCATGGATGACTTTAAGGGATTTGAGTCTTCAGTGCAGAAAATAACTGCAGATGTGATGGCAAAAGCAAGAGAACTAGAATTAGAAGTAGAGCCTGATCATGTGACTGAATTGCTCCAATCTCATGATAAAACTTGAACAAATAAGGAGTTGCTTCTTCTTGAGATGGAATTGACTCCTCCTGGTGAAGACGCTGTGAACATTGTTGAAATGATAACAAAGGATTTAGAATGTAACAAAGGATTTAGAATGTTACAAATGTACATGCAAAAAAGTAGAATGAAATATGTTCCAAACTTCTTACAAGATAACAAGAGTAGACAACTAGCTACATGGAGATGAATAAAACTGTTGGGAGGATGGGAAGACTTGCTTACTAGCCAAGGATTCATTACTACTTCCAGTCTAGCAAAATTATACATTTCTGCATGTCACAGGTCTTTGGGGTTGTTCCCAGATAGTTGAAACCTGGATGCAAAATACATGAATGCCAAGGTTTTATATTAATTTTGGCTATTTCTCCTGTTTCCCTGCAAGTCTTAAGGCATGGAGGAAAAAAAAAAGAGAGACAGAAAGGAAGGAAGGAAGGGAGGAAGGAAAAATAAATTCTAAGCCATTATTCTTTGAGTTCGGTCTTGATTAATTTAATATTATTCTGAGAAAGCAAGTCTCTGGATGACTCCAAAGTGCCTCTGTCTTCTGAATGACAGAGCAGTGCTTGTCACTGCTCTGCTTTCCTATATGCTGGAAAGAGTTAGCCAACCCATCATCTCTTTATATCCCCTTTAATTCTTAGATCTTAAATATTACCAGTCCAGGAAATAGGTGCCATAAATCATCTTTAGTGGTTGGCCTCCTAGTTTATTAAAAAAATCTTCTTAAAGATAGACTTTAAAATAGTTTCAAATTGAGGGAAAGCAAATGGCTTGGTGTTTCAGATCTGGAATGCTGTTTGAGGCACATGCCTTGGCGTGGAAGAGAAAAATGAGACAGTAGTTGGCTGAGAGATTTATTTAGGCTGCAGGTAGGAGAAAAGTGATGAAACAGGATTTATATTTTGGGGCTCTGTATAGTTTCTGGCTATCGGATTCCTACTCTCCCTGAAATTGGGACCATTTGGCTCACTTACAGGTTAAACTCTTCCTATTCTTCAGGACCAATTTTAATGAAGATAGATTCTCAACCATGAGACATACATACATATAGGCAATAAATATTATTCCCCTAAGAAGTTATTTATGTTTTGCCCATGATAAAATCCATCACAATGGTTGACATTGGATAATTTTAAGGTTCAGAGTTCAATTCGGTTTCTTTCAGAATTGGAGCATTCAGAATCAGACTCTAGTTAGAAAATCTGAGAACAAATTTAGGCTGATTTTGCTAATTATTTTTTATTTATAAGACTACTGTTATTGATATAACCTTTCAGAGAAATCTGAAAGCTAACTTTTTGAAGTTAATTAAATTAGAAATTGAGGGGTCCTTTTCATTTCTGATTTAGCATTGAATTTATACATGCCTGATTCAGTTCAGTAGGCATTTATTTAAAACTACTATGTTTATGGTAGTTTATTAAGTGCTGTGAGTAGACATAAAAAGAAATAAAACACAGCTCTTGTCATGCAGAGAAGGCTAGTTGTCGGCCAAAATAAACTTGTTCAATGACAGATGTGATACGTATAGGTCATGATGGGTCATCCAACAAAAAAGAGATTGCTGGATGAAGAATTAGTAAAGAGACTATGCAGGGAACAGCTTTTTCAATGGGACTTGGAGGAGAGTTGAATTTTTAAAGTTGGAGTCAAAGGGTTGGAGAGTGCAGAGGCTGGGAAAATGTTCACCTAGCAGATAATGAAATCAGGGAAATGGTTTCATGGGTGCCAGACACACCTTAATCAGATAATTATATAGACAATAAGAGGTCTGTTATTATTTCTCAAAGGAGAGAACTGAGTTCCCAAAAAGAAATGGAACCAGGGAATCAGAAGAAAATGTATAATATGTGCAATACTTATTTATACAATTTTACTACAAGTTTTAGCTGAGTGTATATAAATTTTGGAATGTACGTATTCTTTTTTGTTCCAGGGCCTTGAAAAAAATTACTCGTTCCATATTCCAAAAGGAGATTTAAATTTGTGCAAGTATTAATACGATTGCTCGTGTTTTCAAACACAAGCTAATCACAGGTAGCACAGGGCTTAACACATAATGGGAGGTCGATAAGCTTCTTGTTTATTAAAGGAACACCAAGTTCTTGAACCTTACCTGAAATGTGGGGTAGAATGTGAAACACTGGGGTGTTTCAGTTTACTTCTGACTAGATTTTATTTTGTTCTAATAAGCTTTTTCCTGGAATCCTGAAGATAGAATTGTGTTTTGCCTTATGCTGAGTATTTGCTTGGGACACTGATTGTAAATCTACATCAAAGGACTATGCCATGAGCTGTGTTAGCACCTCATTAACACTCCCTACGCAAGAATCCCGGGTATTGAAAGTATATCATGTCTGTTCCTTACACTTAGGCATAACCTATACCTCGTCCTGAGTTAAATGAGTCTTTGTTTTCTTTGGAATTTTATGTTTGGGAAGGAAAGGAGGAAAAGAAGGATGCAGGATAATAAGTGGTATAAAAGGGTAATCCAACGTTTCTTATTTGTCTATTCTGTATCTAAATAACAACATTGTTATAAATGTGCAATATTCATTTCTCTTAGGCATTTTTTTTTTCAAGAAAGGAACAAAGGATTAAATGTCTAGTCAGCTGATGGCTAAAGTTAAGGAATCTGCAGGTATAAGAGCAATTGATTTTAATACATTACCAATTCTTTTCAGTTTTTCTCTTCTTGGAATGCTGATTAGCCATAATGGATAAATAATGATTATGGATGCAGATTTACATAGCAGATGAATCTGTTTATAAACTATGCTGAGCTTCAGACCATCCTGCCAACCTTTTTAGAAACCCATACAAACTATTTATTGGTGTCTACAGCTCCCAAATAGCTTCTCCTAATTACAAATGTTTAAACATAAATGAAACTGGAAGTTTAAAATTGATGCAGTGGGCAATTCTAATAAAACTTCAAATTGGCAGGAAAACCCAGTTCTACTTCCACTGCATGCTAATTTTTTTCTATTTTATAATCAACAAAATGTGTTCCCATAAATGGCAGCAGATCCTAAATGTGGAGGTTTGAAGGGGGAAGAATGAATTATTGACCTTCACAGATGAGATCTTTTTCAGAGGCTTATCCACTGAGATACCCATGAAAATGCAAAACTGTAAAATGAGACTTTTTTTTCCCTTTATTGATTTGGTCAGTTGGTAAAAGGGGGATGACAATAAGAGGAATGTTCAGCCCCCCATGTTCTGATCTCTCTGAGGTTGCAATAGAGAGGTTATACATTTCATTTGAGCTGACAGGAATTTGAAATGTTACAGATAGGTTTGCTGAGCCCGACCATTATTTACTGTTTGACTGTAATGTCAGTCTCTTTCTGCTTCTTCAATATTGTTTGCACTTTACCTTTGTGAAAAGGGCCTTGATTGAGCCATACGAGGGGAGATATTTCTATCTTTCTGTGGGATCAATGAAGATGTGTTTACAGGTCCCCGGCACAGTGTACACACCACAATAATGGATTTTAGTCCATGTTGACTGAAAGCTCTTTTTCTTTGTTACTTGTCAATCTTGTATCTATTACTTGATTGTAACATAAAAGGCTATTTGTCCAAGCACTGAAACAACAACTGTATCAGTCAAGCTGAAGTGGTTACCTGAACTAAATATATTCAGCTCTTAGGCCAACCAGTCACTTACAACTTGAAAGCAGGCAAGACTTTATTTACCTCTCCATTTAGAAGCCATTTCGTAGTTGTACTCACCTCGATTTTAAATGTTTTTCCCTCCTATTCTAAAGAGGTTATAATTAACATGCACTTGGGGTAGAAAGGGGTTCCAGTTCACTTTAATCAGAAAATTATATACATAATAAGAGGTCTGCTATCATTTCTTGAAAGAGAGACCTGAGTTCCCAAAACGAAAGAAAAGTTCCACACACTCATCAAGGTTTCTGCTTCCTGATAGTGGAGCCTGATTTTTGAGCTTGTAGAAAAAATAATGACTCTCCCCTCTCCACACACATGTATGACTACTTAGCAAATGATGCTATGAGATTGGAGATGAGAAATTTCCTCCTTCTGGTCATTTCAGTGGCAGCTTCATTACACTAAATTGGATACCCTTCTCTTAATCATTGAACCTGTAGAGCAGTTAAAGGTGGTGGCCGACTTCTAGCCATCTTGAAGCTAACCCATAATATCTGGGTCAGTACTGATTGCATGCCCTTGGGCTCAGATTATAGATTAAATTTAATAAATAGAATTATGCTTAAAAGAGACAGGAAACCCATCATTAAAGAAAATTTGTATTCAATTTAGTTTTAATATAAAGAAACTCTTGCTATATGTATAGTCATTTATTAATATTAACTCATTGTTTTCTAAGTCCGTGTTTCTATATAGCGGATGAAACACAATTGAATCTATAAATATTGTCTCGCAAAAGAAATTGGTGCCAATTTTTGCACTTTAGAATTTTTGAGTTGGGCGGTATCACCATCTTTCGGGCAAAGAAACTGACACGTGGAACAATTAAGTGGTGTATCCAAGTTCCTGTAGTCAGCTGTGGATGAAACTGGCTTCAGAACACAGGTCTCTAGATGCCTAGTCTAATGCTTATTCCGTCAATCTCACTGTTCTAAGGAGAAAGGAAGAGGAGCCCATTTGGTAGCTATATTAATTTTCTAGGGCTGCTGTAATGAAGTACCACAGATGGGGTGGTACTTTACTGCCTCACAGTTTTAAAGTCTAGAATTCTGAGATCTAGGTGTTGGTAGGGCTGGTTCCTTCTGAGAGCTGCGAGGAAGAATCTGTTTCAAGCCTCTCCCCTTGGCTTCTGGTGGTTCGCTGGTAATCTTTGGTGTTCCTCGGCTTGTTGACCCATCAACCCGATCTCTGTTTTGAAGTTCACACTGTGTTCACCCTGTGTGAATGTCTGTCTCCAAATTTCCCCTTTATGTAAGGGCACCAATCATAGTGGATTAGGGCTCACCTAATATTCTCACTTTTACTGGATTACCTCTTTAAATATCCTATCTCCAAATAAGGTCACATTCTGAGGTACCGGAGGTTAGGACTTCAACATATGAATTTTGGGCCATAATTCAATCCATAACAAGGGCTCTCTTTAATTCTCAGTCTAGTAAGTTCCATTATTTCAAAGGCCACTTATTAAAAGGGGAAGGAAGAAGAAAGGCAAAATTTTATTTAATAAACAAAAAACAAAACAGATACTCCAGATTCTTTTTTTTTCCTTAGCAAATGTAAATTAACAGTATAAACAAAAATGAGGTGGACTTTTAAGAGAGGAAGGAGCAATTTCTAAGTGCCCTCAGGTGTTTTGTATACAAATAAACAATACCCTAATTACAAGCAATTCTTATCTGTCTGTTATTGTGGTTGCCTAGGATTCTATTTTGGAAAATATTTTATCATCTTAGCTTGAATTATTCTACCTATTTCTTCATAATGAGACTGCAATTCTTTTTCATACTCAAAGCTTTTTATAAATCCAATCAACTTGTTCATTAGAAATTAGCAGAATTTAAGATTTAATAAAAATATTGAACACATGTAAATCAATTGCAATCTTCTCCGATGGCCACTTTTGGTGGATTTTTGTTATTTTACCAATGCTGGAGGCTTTTACCTACTGCAACTATTCTTAACTGCCAAGCCCCTCAGGATGAAGAAGACTTGTGCTCAACATGTGCTCTCAGCCTCTTGGGGAGGGTTTATCAATTGCAAATGCTCCGGTTGATCATCTGAATAATCACATCTGCCATAGAACTCAACACAGGGGGGAATGGGCCCAGGAAACAGTAGAAGAATTGATGAGGGGTGGGGAAGATGAATAAAGAGCTGCTTACTAATTTTATTTTCACCAGATGCTGCTTAGGGTGATGTTTTCTACTTTACAAACTCAGAAGATAAACAAATGTGCCTGACAGACAGACAAAATTGTAAGATAATTTCCAGCTACCGATGTGAAACTTTTTAGAATTTTTGGCATTTTGAAGGTTTGGGCAATGCAGATCAGCACCATTCTGAGGAGAGCGAGGGATTGTCTCAAGTCAGTGCTTACCAAGCTGGCAAGTGTACAACCCCAGAGGTGTCTAATAATGTTTTGGGAATATTAGATGCTACAGTAAGAACAATGCATCTCCTTAGAAAGTCAATTTTACTAGAGATCAGAGGTAGATGTTCTAAGTTTCTGAACTCTTTAAAAAGTTTTATTGCGTGCATGCAAAAGCAAAAGTAGAAAGTCAAAGAAGAAAACATTTATGTAGCTCTTCTTTGGTATGGGGGTACGCAGTGCTATTAAATAATACAGAATTGTCACCATGAACAGGATGAAACACTGTGGTGAAAAGATTATGCTAATGTGATTGGTCTATGCCATTAAGAATCATCTGCAAAATAACAAAATATTGTAGTGTAAATGTGTGATTTTTCATCAGGCCTGCAGGGCTATACACACACACATACACACACACACACACTCACACACACATACACATACGCCTTGATTAATGAAAATTAAATTAATCCCATTACAAAGTTACATTTAAAAACCTTTTGATTACATGAAACATCTCTGGTACCGATAAATATGTCCATCTTCTTTCTGCAATTGATCAATCAAATTTTAGTTTATAAAACTATACATAAGGGTAGTGTCTCAATTTAGGTTTTTTTGGAATCCAGCCCTAAGACGAAGATTTGAGTAACTGGGGAGTGATTCTGGGAGATAGGACTAGGAAGTGGGAAAATGAGTCAAGCAAATGAGGGAAACCAATAAAGGGAAAATGTGTTATTAAGCCAGTTACTGAATATGGAAAACTGAGGTGCAATCCCACTGTGGAATATTGGGATACAGCACAGAAGACATCTCAGCATGAGACAGGGGCCAGGACAGTGGGGTATTTAACCATCACTTCTATCTGTCATATTTGAAACTGTGTCCATGGGCTGTTTCTCTTCGGCACTTGCAGCTTGTCCTGCTCTCTAGCTGAGTGTGCTTCCATGGCTGGAAGATTCCAGTAAGAGAGCTGCAGGTGTTTCTAGTAAGCAGTCTTTGGTGTATAAAGATGAATACCCAGAAAGTGGGGAAGGAGTGGGGCACGCACACAATCACTGTAGTTGCTTTCACAGTAAATAGCAACAGCCAAAATTGCTTGAAGCCTCCTTCAATATCAATTTCAAGGGAATCTCAAATAACAGGAAAAAGTTCAGTGATACTTTATGTTACAGACCTGGTTGTTTTGGATCACAAAGAAACAATTGGACTCAAAGAGTTGCCCTTATTGAATGTTCAAATGATGCGTTTCATTGTGGCTCAAGTATATTCTTGAACTGTTTGAAAAACTAAGGTAAACCTAGTTCTTTAACATATGGCATGAAAATATATATTAATATTTATCCTTATGCTCTATGTTTATATTGATGGCATACAGAAGCCATACTAATTTATTGAGTGTTTAGTGTTGCAATAAGTGGCAAAGAAGTGCTCAGCTGATAAGCGATTTCAAAATCCGAGTGTTGACGGGGAAAAATGCACCTGAGCACCTGAGCCCAGATAGGGACAGACATAAAATATGAAAAACCCGCTGTGAGGGCATGCTGTCCTCTCTCCCCAAAAGCAGCCGCCACAGTTTCAAGAGGAACACCTTGCTCAGAGGGTTGACCTCTTGATTTTTTTGGGTGTGTACAGGTGCTAAAAGGTAATATTTGTTTTACACAATGGTTTGAAAAATTTTCTTTTAAGAAAAATTTGTTATAAAATATCAACCCTTATAGTTGGATCCCAGTCATAATATGGTCCGAAGAACACAGTCCCCACAACCAAAAGTAATTTCAAAGTGATTTCTTGTGTTTATTGAACAAAATGAAGAGATGTAGGGAAACAATTTTTGTTTCTTTCCCGTAACTACCTTGGTAAGCCATAGTTGTTCCTTTTCTTCTTTTCTCGAAATTGTCAGAAATACCCTTCTAGACCTTACCTGTGAACCACTTGCTGTCTTCCTTTCTCGCTATTTTTCGTCATTCACAAAAGCCTAAGAAATGATTGGGGAGGAAGGAATTACTTTAAGGGCAGAAGAGAACAACATGCCAAAGCAAACAAAGCTAGAAATTTTTCCAACATACAGGGAAAGGAAAAAGAGGAAAAGTTTGGAACGCTCGTACATTAATTATTTTTATCCCATCAAATGCATCATGAAATGGGAAGTGACTTTGAAAATGTTTTCTTATAGATAGTTGGATGCAATATAGCATAATGGTTATAGTTTGAGCTCTGGGGACCCTGTGTTAGAATCCTGCTTCCATCTGTCAGATCTTAGGATATTTCATATGTAAAATGTAGTAATTATAACATCTATTAAATAGGGTTGCTTAAAGTATTAAATAGTTAATGTATATAGAGCAATTGCACATCACTGGCTCATGGTAAATATACCATGAATTTTAGCTACCGCCATCCTCATTATTATCATTACACTGACTTAGCATGGAAGAAGGGCAGGAGAAGGTAACTTAGTCTGATCTGTGTATATGTACGTGTATGTGTTTGAATTAGAGAAAAACAGACATTACAGCAAATGGTAAAAACCTGGAGAGAATGAACACATTTCTCACCCTTATGATAAAAAGTAGCTGACCATATTGACTTATTTAGCCAGAATCTCTCAATCAACATCAGTATGGGAGAACTCCAAATGATTTTATATCACCTTACATAGTTTAACTCACACTGAAATTTGAGAGTTAGATGAAGAAAATTGATATATGGACTATGAGGTTTATGGGACCTAAATCACAACCGATAAAAATGTCAGAATTAGCAGTAATTACAGAACACAATTACAAGTCTTTTATTTACTGGAAAAGGGATTTGATAAATATTTCCTTGAGACGGAACAAAATGTACCACAGAAATCTCAATTTCATAATAAGGCACACGTGATCTGACCTTGTAGTGAGATACTGTTATTTAAATTCCCACTGTGAGTATCGAGCCCTCTGCCATCTCTTCGGCAGGATTCTGGCCACAGCACTGCAGTGTTTTTTCCCTGAAATAGCTCAAAAAGAATTTTTAAAAAATGTTGCCATTTGTGCACGTATTTATGTGACTATAGTATCTCAAAGTAGTGTGATGTCAAGTCAAAGAGGAAGCAATGCCTGGATGCTAAACCAGCTTGCTTCACCTCAGCCCAGCTATCCTAAACAGATAGATTCAATATAGTGTCATTTTACTCATTAATCAATGAGAAAATTAGCAAATGTTTTTATTTATGATAATTAAAACATTATTTATATATTAAAAATAACATATAGTTAGAGTGTCAACACATTCATTTTTAAAGAAAAACGTAAGTCTTCAAAAAAACCCTTCTACTTTTGGTGGAACACTTTGGTTTATATCTCTAACCCTTCCTTCTTTTGCCTGGAAGTTTATGGAGGAAATTCTATAAATAAAGTGGTATTTGAACTGGTATTTGGAGAAGTATGTAAAGATGCAACTCTGGCACTCTCTGTCTGGACTTGATTTGACTCAGCCTCGAGTCAACATTAGAGTCATAGAGTGCTGTTTTTTTCTGACAGACAAGTGGGCTTGTGTCCCTTATAGAGGAAGAGAACATGCCTCAGATCCCTAGATAAGTTTCTTTCTTTAGTTTTTATCATCAAACCAGAGGGTCTGAGTAATATATGTTTGGACAAAGATCTAAATATACAAGACATACATGAATTTGGGAAAAGTAGTGTTGGAGGGGGTGTGAGATGCAGAGCAGTTTAGAGATTCCATGGCATCACAGCCAGGACTCAGGCAAATCACCAAAATTCATTCATTACAAGCAACGAGAAGGTGAAGTTAAGAGTTGATTGAAGTAATCTCTTCTCATTCCAACTTTGAGATAAAGATTTGTCTTAAACTATGAGTTTATGCTTGTAGTCAGAACTTCCCTGGGTGCCTCCAATGCAGTGAATGGCAACGTAGTATATCATTTAATGAAACATAGGGAATGAAAGTCAATCATATATTTATAAAGTACGTTACTCTAAGGCATAGCACAGAATTTTAGTGGTAACTTTATATTTTTGAGGGATGTTATGGTGGAGAGTAGCAGAATTTAAGTAATACATACTTTTAAGAAATGTGATTCAGGCCAAAAATGTTAAAGTATTTGAGTAAATTTCTGGATGATGCATCCATAATGCATAATGAGGGAGTAAGTTGCAGGCATGTAGATCCACCTAGCCTATTTCCAGCTTAGTATTATGGAGGATTCCAGGCTCCTGCATTGCTCAGGGAAAGGACACAGGTTATCATTTTTTCCCTCTGTGAGAACTTTCTACTGTACTCTTAAACTGCCCATAACAAACTGGCTTGATTAAGTGTGTTTTAGCAGATAGGTTGTTCTGGGCAGGAAACGGAGAATGCATAAAGTCCCTATTTGTCCTAGAAAGCACTATCTTCAAAATTAATGTGCTACCAGGCAGAGAAATGAAAGCAGATTTTTTTTCTAGATATTTGAGTGATGTTAAGTCAATGATTAAACATTGGTGGATCCGTTGTTCATTGTTAAGCAGTAAGAAAATAATGCAGGTCAATGAAGTGAGTGCCATGATGATGACAAATGGCATTATGTGCCACTGTCATTCATTAAAGGTTTGATTTTGGGGTGAATTAAAATACTTGTATTAACATAAAAATCAACTCTAAATTTTATCTGTTTTGCATGAATGCATGAAGAACTTTATGTTAAAAGTGGTGGGCCTCATTTGCTTGTTTGTTATATATTCAATGATTGACTGCTGGGGCGAAGAGAGAGAAGAAAAGAGGCAATATAGACAAAACTTAAAGTGTGATTATCTATGTGGTTTTACTTAAGAACGTCCTGAAATAATGACAAAATTACAGTATTATCCACCCCCTTACTAAACTGATTGTGAAATCAGTGCTGGTTGGCTCTTGGAATAAAACCTTCATTCTTTTTTTGTCTTTCTAAAATTAATGTGAGATTTTCTAGAACATTTTGAGCATCTCAAAGAGATAAAGAATCAACAAGCCACAATTTTATCATTTCCCCTTTTGGCTAATGATAATTGAGTGACATGAGACAATTTGAATGTGCCACAAAAAAATAGTTATTCCTGGTTTCATAGAATGTTAAAGCTGCAAAGGACCTTGGACAGCATCTGGTTCAGCAGTTCACACAAATAGTTAAGGGTACAATACAGAGGAATCATATTTTGCTTTCATTTTTTATTAATTGCATGTCTTTTTTAGCAAACAATTTGCATCTAAGCTATAGGAACCATTAGTAGCCATGAACAAAATAAATTAGATCTTTACATATTACATATTTTGGTTTCTTAGCATCAACATTTTTATTAAAATGGAAAACAAATGCCTAATGTAGGCATAGTAGGAGAGATTTTAAAAATAACAAGACATGAATTTTGTAATCTCATTTTTTATGTCAAAAGGCATATAGATTAACAGAAAGAACTTACAAACTCAGTATGTACTTACATATACTATTTGAATTTTTTAATCTATATATGTGTCATGGAATTTGTCCTTAAATGATAATAATGAAGCACTGTATGTATACATTTTGTGTTTATTCATTCATTCTGACAACAAACATTCATTGAATGCATGCTCTGTCCTACATTGTGAATATACCAGTGAACCAAAAGGCAAATCCTCTATTCTTAAATGGCTTACATTTTAGCATGGGTGCCAGACAATGAATAGGTAAGTGAATAAATAGGTAAGCAAAATAATGTCAAGAAATGACAAATGCTATGAAAAAGTATTAACTAGAATGGTAAAAGTTCATGTTCAGATGCCACTTGATAGAAGGGGGTCAAGGAAGCCCGTTCTGAGGAGGAAGCATTTAAGTAATGGCTTGAAGGAAAGCAGAAAGTGAAAAGAAACAGAGGAAAGGAAAAACAAAGCCCCAAGGTGAGAACTGGCTTGGAGTGTGAGGAACAGAATAAACAAGCCAGAAAAGTGATAGGGAACTGGGGTAGAGTGTTGTCATCTTTGGAGTTTATTCTAGGTATAAGAACCCATAAAATGGTGGAGAATAGGAAGGTGGAGTAATCTGATAAATACTTTCAATCTAGAAGAGACAGAAAAATTGATGCTATGGGAAGGAGGGGAAGCAACTGCAGGAGCAAAATCCTGGGGTAGCTGAGAGGGGCTGGGACCCGGTCCAGTGGAGGAGTTGACATTAGGTAGAGCCCTCCGTGAACCCACCAGAACAGGAGGAGGCTGTGAGGTGTGCGGGCAGATTCAGACAGGTGAGTAAATTTGGTGGGGGTGTATGTAGCTATCCATTTCTCATTGCTTCTATTTTCTAGCGAAATAAGAAACAACTTAATCAGCTGAGAATGAGGGAAAATAGAAGCGGTGTTTGAAATTTAAAGAGAGAGGAAATAATGAGAAGCATTAGAGAGTGAATCAACTTGGTACATACACACGTAGATATGCATATACATGTGTATGTTTATACAGATAGTCCCCAACTTACAAGGATTCAACTTAAGATCTTTCAACTTTATGATGATGTGACAGTGATAAACATTTGATAAAAACTGCACTTTGAGTATACATGCAACCATTCTGTTTTTCACTGAGTACAGTATTCAATAAATTACTTGAGATATTAAACATACTATTATAAAATAGGCTTCTCATTATATGGTTTTGCCCAATGGTAGGCTAATGTAAATGTTCTGAGCATGTTTAAGATAGGTTAAGGTATGATGTTTGGCAGGTTAGATATGTTAAATGCATTTTTGATTTACAGTATTTTCAACATGTGTTAGGTTTGTTGGAACTAACAACAATGGGATAGCCCCACGGTAAATTGAGGAATATCTATATTTATATCTATATCTATATCTCTGTAAAATGTGTGTGTTAGATTAGGTTAGCTCTAAGGTAAAGTTTAAATTGTAATGCCTAAGAGCCTATCTATTGTTTTCAGGCCATAATGAGCTGTATTTACATGCATTTTATACCATTTCTGAAATTTTTTTCTCACTGTTGATCAAGTCATTGAAATAATCCACTAAACAAAATAAAAGTTATGAAAGGAAAAAGTAGTATTTCAGAAATGAAAATACTTACAGTGGACAAAGCCTTTGTTTGCGGAAGCATGCTGAGAAGCTAATTGCTGTTTGATTTCACCTGATGTGCCATTTCTCACTCTCATGATATGGGGTGACTGGGATAAAGAGAAGAAGAGAGTAACAAAGACAGATATCTTCATATTAGCATGTATCACATTCACTCTGTCTTTCATGTCTATTTATATAGTTTTCTTCATTTTTAACTGTACAGAAAAAAAAATCTTTAGAAGTGCAATAGTAATACTTGGCATATGTTAGAGCCACAATGCAATGCTTTTCTAAGAAGCTTGACATTGAGATCTGGGACACAAATTTTGGTTATTCTTTTTTATAAAGTGCTGTCAGCTGAGGAGGTTTGTGGGAATGCTGTAATGAGACAATCTTAAGTGGATTAATAATATAGGTTTTTGGTGAGAATTAAATGTGATAATGTATGTAAAGCATGTATGCCAGGGATATATCAAATACTCCAAAACCTTATCCATCATTGTTATTATCATTATTGTTATCATTTAATCTTGGTGTTATCACAACATCTGGATCAATGTCATGAAATTTATTTTATATGTAAATTTATATCTTGGGACATAGCCAGGCTGACATAGTTTATCATGGTAAGGGTTTGGATTTATGCATAACCTGCATAAAACAAGATCACTAATGAGAGGGCCATATTTTAAAAGGTCTTATAAGTCAATATTACAACCAATAATATGATTAACCAAATACAGTTAACTATTTTTATTTGTATATCTTTTTTATCTTCTAGTGATAATTACCATGTTTTAGAGTTGTTTGGAATTGTTGAGCTCTATGTGCTTGTACAAATGTTTAGTCAAACTGCAGAGTCTGATCAGGGAACAGTCCCCTCGCTTCTGACACTGACCACAAGTTCAGGGGTCCCCAGGGCCACCCTTACTTTGGATCAGCTGGCTATAAGTTCAGGAGTTCCTAGGACTGCCCTCAGGTTGAACAATTTACTAGAATGACTCAAAGAACTCAGGTCAACTCTATATTTATGATAACAGGTTTACTTTAGTGAAAGGATAAAAATTAGAACCAGCCAAAGTGGGTGACACATAAGTTGAAGTCCAGGAAGGGCCAATGCAAAGTTTCTGGCCATCTTCTCTCCATGGTGTCCTGATGGAATTACATCCTGTGGCTATGATGTGGGACAATACTCAAAGGTTATTGTCACCTGAGACTTTGTGTCCAGAGTTTTTATTGGGGCTTGATCATAAACTGCTCTTGTGACTCATTCTGCTGGAGGTCAGACTAATGCCTAAGAGTCTAAGAGTCTCCAGTTGCCATGGAGGTTAGAACTGATATGTCATGGATCAAAGACTCGATCACAAATCACACTGTCAGATTGTTCAGGAGCCAAAGCACCCAGGCAAGCAAATACACTCCTATCAGGCAACCAGTTCCAGGGGGCTAGAGAGCTCCTCTCAGTAGCTGAGGGCAATGGCCAGATTTTTCTTTGGGTAAAATTAATTTTTCATTACACAGTGGTTTTTCCATGAGCTAGAGATACAGTTATGTTTCTTTGTTTCTTTCTTTCTTTAGCTTTTAGATATTGTTTTTAAATTAATTTAGTTTGGTTTTATAATTATATAAAATATTGGGAGTTTCAAATCTAAAAAATAATGGATATTCAGAGAAATGTAGTATCCATCTGTCCCCTTACTCTATTCCATCACTCTTCTGTAGGCAAATTTTAGTTTTATAACATAGCTTATCTTTCAATTTTTTTAATGTAAGAAAACATGTAAATGAATCTGCATATATCCCTTTTTAAGATAAATAACAGCCCCAGTACAATTGTTTGGAAAAGATTCTTCCTCCTTATAGTTTTGCAATATCACCTCTGTAATCTAGCATGTCCATTCCATATGTAGGTCTTTTGATACACACTATTCTCTATTCCATTCATCTATCTGACACCAGTACCATATTGTCCTAATTCCAGCAGCTTTATAATAAGACTTGATACGTGGTGGAAAGGTCCTACTGCCTTATTCTTTTTCTTCAAGGATGTCTTGGCTTGTTTTGGCCCTTCAGGATATTTGGTTTAAATTTCAGGTTCAACTTATTAAATTTCTTCAAAAAGTATCGTGATATTATCAAAAGGACATTGAGTTTATACATCAATTTCAGGAGAATTGTCATCCTTAAAATATTTTCTTCTGATCCATGACTATGGTATATCTGTTTCTATATTTAGAGCTACTTGAGTGTTTTTCAGTAAAAGTTTTATAATTTTCTTCATAATGATCTCATGCATCTTTGTTAGATTTGTTTCTATGCACTTCATATTTTTGGTGATACTCTAATAGTTGGATACTCTAAATAGCAGCCTTCTTAAAAATTTTGATTTATGTTTGTGGCTAGTAATAGAAATGATATTTATTTGTTTTCCAATGCCTTTATTTTTTTTCTTTGTTAATCTGCATTGGCTAGGATCTCAAGTTCTTGACATACATAGCATCCTTTTCTTGTTTCTAATCTCAAAGGAATAGATTTCAGTATTTCACCATTTTGAATGATGTTTATTTCTTTTTTGTAGATGAAAAAGAAATCTTCTTATTTCTAGGCTGCTAAGAGATTCTTTTAAATATAATTCATTAATGGATGTTGAGTTTCGTGATTTATTTGCCTCTATTTAAAAATCACATTCCTTTAAATAGATTCATTATTTAATTAATTTTAATTTTGATAGATTAATCGATTTGTTTTTTTAATTTTAATCCAACTTTGTTTAAGATTAGGAGTATCTTCTCTTGTGATAATTTTATTTGGTCATGGTTTCCATACATTGCTGAATTTGTTTTGCTAATATTTCATTTAGAAATTTTGCATCTTTGTTTATGACAACCTGTATTTTGCTTTTGTAGTGCTGTCAATATCAGGCATTGGTATCAAAGTTATGCTAAGTTCATAAATGCGTTATGGGAATTCTTTTTTTTAATTCACAGAAGAGTTTGTATAAGATTTATATTGTTTCTAGAAAGATTGAAACTGGAGTTTTCACTGTGGCAAAATTTTGGTGGATACTGAGAAATGTTTTCTTAGGAAGACAAAAGAAGAGGTAAGCAACCTACAGTGTTCATTGTAATAGAGATGATTATTCTTACCTCTCAAGGATGATGTGAAGTTTTAACAAGGGAACAATGTGAAAGTATCCAGCACAGTTTCTGGCAAAAGGTACATCAATACAAATATTATGTAAAAATGTATTAATTTTTCTTTTCTAATAGTAGCTCTCCAAGTTTGTGTGGTAGCTATGGCCATATCCATAATTTTTATGAAATCTCAGGACAAAGGATATTGTTGGCAGTTGTATCTACTCCCTGCCCTGTTTGAGTGCTTTACTGATAGCATATGCCTCTGGTCCCTGCAATCTCAAAGCCTTAGGAAATAAAGAGCCTTTCCTCTTGCTAAAAAATCAGGATCCCCTACTTAGCTTAGGGGAGTCTGTTTCTATTGTGCAGTGAGAGACTCTAAGTGGAGATGTGGTAGTCACCCTCCACAGTGTCAACATAGAAGAACTGAGCGACGGATCCTAACTATTCCCAAGTTTCCTTTAATAGGACTTATTAGTTCAAGTGGAATAAAAGCAGAGTAGGATTTTGTAACCTGGGTTCTATTTCTGGCTCTGACACTGTGTGATCTTAGACCAAGCATTTAACCCCTGCCAGCCTCAGTTTTCCTGTGGAGGTAACATGCAGATTAGAGCTGTTATCTAAATTTTCTTCCAGGTCTCAGACTATGTGATGTCTCTGATGGAATCTAAGGTCAGAGATGCCACTACTTTGACAGTTTTGCTGACTTAAGCATTATTTTTTTTTTCCCACCTTAAGTTTTTGAGCTGTTTGGCTGTTGTGACTGCTGAGTTTCACCTCAGGGGTTGCTCTATTATGGTGGTGAATTCCATGATCCCTACATAGACTGCAAATAGAGAATGATACTGGCTGAAAGCAGTAAGTCGTTTTATTATTAGCATGAAGAAAAAGTTTTACTTTTCTTCCTCCTTTTCTAACCCCCACTCTCTATTTTTCTATTTGGCTCAGCAAAAATGTTAAACATCACACATATTTTTTTGCTTTGGAAATTCAGAATGAAAGATACACGATGGTAATAGCATCAGGGACAGACAGGAAGAACCAGTGAATGGCTGGGAGAAGGGATGGAGCTCATCAACGGCATGTTAGAAACACCATGTGGAAGCAGAAAATTCCGAATATTTATGTGTTGGGCTCTTTTCTGATCTCACCCTTGACAGGTTCGTGTCATTGCAGTGGGTTCTGCCACTGCCAATCTCTGTCAGATTCTCTGCATTGTACTGTGCACAGTGGAAAATTAAAAATAGAAATAGTCATGCTATTGCCTCCTCTGAGCTTGAAAAAGAGAAGTGTTCCCCTGTTAAACAAAAGATCCTGAATATTAGCATTATCAGAGTGTGGAGAAATGTGTACGTGTGTGAAAGAGAGATTGTGTGTGAATGTGTGTGTGTGTGTGTGTGTGTGTGTGTGTGTGTGTGTGTGTGTAAGAGAAGTTCCCTTCTGTAGGGAAAGAGCCATGAACTGCAAGGGAGACAGCTGGGTTTCAGGCCAGTCCTGGCTTTGTGCGACCTTTAGGAAGTGCTTTCTTCTCTGAGAGCCTTAGTTTCTTACCCATTTATGATAAGAATGTTGAATTAGCTGATCCTCAAGCTCTGACTGCAAAGCATTTCTGATGCAATGATTTTTAACTAGAAGTTAAACAATGTGAGATATCATCTTAGTGCAGTTAGCAATTGACATTGGACAAATCACAATATCTTTGTGTTATTAGTTAAAATAGATATGAAAATTCTATTCAAACCACCCCAAAAGTTGCTTTGCAGCTTTGAGAATAAATGTCTTTTTTAAACCCATTTTTTTCTATCTATGCTCACAGAACGGGATTAAAGGGAACTGAGTAAAAGTCCTGCGTCCTCTGCTTCACATCTGCGTGAATATGGGGAGATGACTGAACTTCTCTGAGCCTCATTTCCCTCATTTGCAAAGTGGAATAACCTCACAGGTTTGCTATCAAAATTAGACAAGGTAGGCTATTGCATAGAAAAGTTCTTAGTAAACAGAAATGAGCAGAATAAATGGTAGGCGTTACTGTTTTTCAAATAAACGTGTATTCAGTAAAGAATCCGAGTCTTGGGTTCACGTGACTTTCACAAAGACTCCGTGGTGACCCGAGGCCGGCGGGGGCTTCAAACAGAGAAGTGTTCCCTACTGATGCGCATCTCGAGGTGCGCTGCACCCGTGCCAGACTCAGCTCTGCGTGTGTGCGGCTCAGGCGTGTCTTCCTCACCTGGCTGTGCGTTATCCCCAGTCTGCCGTGCTTACTCCTGTGTCTCCTTCACATCCACCCGCTCTAGTTCAGTGGTGGCTAATAATCCAGCATCCTTCTTACAGCAATTTCTCTTTGAGTTTTATTTGGAAGAAGTTTTGTGGGTTAAAATACAAGCACCTAACTTTTAGTGTCATGTTTAAATAATTAAATTTAAATTAGAGGTAGAAAATATACGTGATAGTTTTACATAATTTTAGGGCATAGAAAGGGATTGATATTTTAGTATCTTTATGTGTGTGTGTGTCTGTTGTGGGTGGAGGATACATTTATTGGCTAAGACTACAGATGTGATTAAGCTTGGATGTTTGTGGTTTGGCTAAGGAAGGGAATAATAAAGGAGAGGATACCAGATTGTCACCAAGGCTGAGTCAACTATTCGTCCTGGCTAGCGGCCCGTCCAGAAGGCACTTTCTTTGGTGAATGCTCCAGTGGTTGGCCTTTTGTTTCCCTAATGACATGGATACCTTTATTTTTCTTTATCAGCTAGAAAAGGACTTGTTATGGCACTTGAAATTATTTCTCAACTGCATATTTTATTACTGGAAAAAAATTTAGAAAATTTTATAAAAGTTACCCATAATCATAAGATTCATAAGATTTTTGTGGTTTATGATTATGGACTAAGAGGATTAACAGAGGTTCCCATAGGATGCTGGTTCTTCATTTCTTAAACCTATACAGTCCGTAAAATACGAGTGATTACGAATCTTGAAGAATATCTCCTTAATTCAAAGAAAAGACTCTGAAAAATAGCAATTTGAAGGTAATATATTCTTTCTTTAAAGCTGAAAATGTATATCATGTTTTTTAAATTTCCACAAGTTTAAGTTGAACATTTATTTATTTGTTAGCTTCTGGCATGCATGTGTGTATGTATTTATGCATGTATGTATGTATTCATTCATCCATTCAATCCTGATTCACAAACAATGCTTTGGAATTTATAATTTGTGTTGTTTCAAATCCTGTTTGGACACATGAGGAATATCATACATCCACTTAGCAGTCATGAATAGAACAAACACGTGAGAACTAGAGAGTGATATAAAACATAAAAGAATATACATAGAGAGGAATTCAAGGAAGAGAGTACTGTGTGTTGCATGTCAGCAGAAAAGAGAAAAAGGAGAGGTTGATCCATCTTGTGATGAGAAAATAATGAAAGATGCATACCTTCTTATAGTTAAGGGTTACCAAAAAGAATAGTCTGACTAGAACAAAGATTTTAGGTTAAAGAAAATGAGCTATGGAAGCACGTTTTCGATGACTTTACACATCAGAAATACAAATTCTAAAAGGGAGTTAGTAAAGGCTAGAAAATAGGGAATGAAATGCCATCAGTGGTATTTTAACAAAGGCATTGTGCAGGATGATGTATAGGAAATTTTGGTTTTGGTTCTCTCTCTCTTTTTTATATTTTAGTTTTTAATTTCATCAAGATTATACATGGATATAGTTTAATGTGGGAAATATTCTTCAAGACTTCTTACGAAAAACAGTGATCCTCTAGTTCTTTCTTCTACTTCTTGAAAGAAAACATGTTCACACTTTTAAATTCAAATTCTTTTTTTTCACCTACCTCTGAATAACATGGTTATATGGCTATGTTCTGATTTTTCAGACACCCACTTCCTGTCTTCTGATCCTTCCAACGTAGCTATTTGAAGCCATTTTTTCCTCTAAGCTTTCCTTTTTGCCCTGCTGTTTTGAATTTTCACAGAGATATTACTTGGTGTGGGTCTATTTTCATGCACTGTGCTGGACACTCAGTAGAACATTTATGCTGGAATCTTACATACTTCAGTTCTGGAAAAAATGTTACAATTATGTAGTTGATGATTTCCTCCATGTATTTTCTTTTTCCTTGGGTCTTTTTGTTATTTGGAATTTTCCTTTAATTTTCTTATTTTTCACGCCTGTTTTACATGTTTTGTCCTTTTCCTCTACTTTTTAGGAGATTCCTGTGGCTTTATCTTTGATCCTTCCAATGCTTTTTTTTTTCTTTTCATTTCTGCTTTCTTTTTTTTAATTTCCAAAAGCCTTCATATATTCTCAAACATCTTTTTTAGACTGTATCTTTTATTCTTTTGTAGCTGTAACATCTCTTACCTATCTAAAGATAACAATAATAATTGTGAAGTCCTTTTTTCCCTACATAATTTTTGTTATATGTGGCCCTTTTCTGTTTTGTTTGGTCTCCCACCTTCCTACCAGAGGCTTTTCTTAAATTTTCTAGCAGGTGATTCATACTTAAGAAGGAGAACTACCAAATTTCAGTGGGAAGTCTGAGCTCATGGGTGAGGCTGATTCCTTGGGTCTTCACTTTGGAATCACCTGGCTGGGCTGTCTTGTTAGCACAGATTTTTAGGTCTTTCCTCTTGGGCTACAAAAAAGATGACTCGATCTCATGCTTCATGTGTGTAAGTCTGGCTGTCCCCGTTTCCAGATCCAACAAAAGTGGGAGATTCAGCCTTCAGGGTATACACTGTCTTAATCTTCCCAGTTACAGAATGGAACATTTGAAATCCCCAGTCAATTATAATCAGCTTATTGTCTCTAAAAAGATAAAGCTTCCAGGATTAGGGAGTGCAGTGGCCCACTGGCACAGAGTGATGGAAGGAATCTGCGTCTTATTTTTTCTTCAACAAATTTTTAATCAATTCTCTCATTTTTGGATCCACCTTCAGTCCGCTTCCAGAGGAACTTTGTACTGTGGAATTCTGAATGTTTTGAGAGTTCTATGGTGTTAAGTAGGTTGCTTTTAGGCTTCCCTCTTTCTGGCTAACAACTCAGCTTATTCATGTCTTTTATGTCATTTGCTGCTCTTTTATTTTCTGTCAACATTGAGTTGCTATTGCCTTTTAATCTAGTATCTTTGTTCTTGGGGCTTATGTCTTAAAAATGTCTTTAATTTTCATGAGGTTTGGAAAGCAATTGGAGGAAAACATGAGTTCTAAATTTTCTATCTTTAACCAGAAGTTTTGACCAGCTTTTGCTTTTGTTTTATTGGTGTGGAAATATTGGAGTCAAAGTTAGAAAGTGATGATAGAAATAATATCTGAACTAAAGAGGATTTGCACCAGAGAAACAGTGATAATAGATGTTTTCAAAGGAAGATTCAACAGAATATGTTGACAATTTAGGTGGGAGAAATAAAACACAGTGAAGGGTAAAGGCAGAATGTTATGTTAGATGACAAGAACAATGGTGGTGTCACTGCTGCAAATTATTAGAGTAGGATTAGAAACCAAGTTTAAAAAAATTATAACACAAAAGACCCGTGTGTATTATTTTTTTAAGTAAATATTTGTATATAAGATGGAGATTTTTCTTCTGCTCATTGCAGATTGGGTTCTATTAAAATTCAACTACAATGACTAAAACCTGCTCCTAGTTTAAGCAAAATATTATTTTAATATGGAGAATTAGTTACTATAAAATTATTGGAAGTACTACAGAAAAGGACTCCACGTTGGGTGTCCAGGAATGACTTCCAGAATAAGGCTGCCGAAATCACATGTTGGGAGAGTTGGTAGCTCTACTGCAATTATGAATGTGGAGAACCAAGAGGAGATCATTCACATTCAAGTTCAGGAACCCATTGCCATCGCTGTGGTCCAGTGATGAGGATATTGCTGCCACCACAAATGTGTCTCAATGCTCATGAGGAGCCAGACATCAGAATACTTCTGTAGACGCAGCTGGCATCTTTATAACTTTGCTTCATAGGAGCAACAGCCAAGGAAGCAGCAAAGTTTTTCTTTTTAACTTTCACCTTTCAAATGTTTTGCAAGTACATATCATTAATAGAACTTAATTCCGCATTTAGGACTCTAGCAGCAAGGGAGACTTGGAAAACTAGTTTTTAGTTTTCTATCCTCTAATGTAGAAGGAGATACACTGGAAAGATGTTGAAATGGAGGCTGAGTGGGAATTCAAAATATCATCCCCTTTGGTTACTTGCTGCAGATAAATTTTATAAATTAATTATAAACATTACCAAACAACAAAAAAAGAAACAACGCAATCCCACACGTACTGCAACATATCTATTGTACAAGTGAAAAAGTACTTAATTTCTCATCCAAATGAGGATCGTTGCGTGATAATTGTGAGTGCCTCTCTGAGTACTATTCATTTCCCTTTTGGTTCAATCATAATCCTACCTTGATATTCCATAGACTAAGGAATAAATTATAAATTTATACATGTGGTATAAAAAACAGAAGGACAGAAAAGGAAATTTGAAGTTGGTTAATATACACAAATATACATAAAATAGAGAAAAAGAGAAAATTTCACTAATGAAATTTATTACTGCAACTAGTCACAAAACCGTAATTGATAGAACTTCTTTCCTCCACTTTCTTTAAATAATCTATTTTCTCTCAATAAGCATTTCAGCTAGTAAATTCTTCAATGAATGAAAGATGACTCAAACTATTCTTGAGGGCATATGACCCATTGGTCATCCTTCCAGTGTGCTTCAGGCTTTCAATCAATTGTACTGTTAGACATAGTGTTAGAGGCACCCCCAAGTGATCCCTTGCATATAGACACAAGCTTCCTTGTCCCATTTTCTATCTTATTTCCTCTTGTTGATTAAGATCAAACACTTCAGTCAATATAGTTATCTACCTTTTGCCTGTTGTTTCAGTGGCAGGAGGAAATGAAAATGGCAATCTCAACATCAAGTTCATTTTCATATCCTTCCCTTGGTGAGGGCTTTTTCCTTTAGAAATAAATACCTCTAAACTGGCAGGGCCCAAAGTTGCAGTGATGAAAAACAAAAATTTTGTACGTGGTTCATTAGGTATCACAGGGAGAGGAACCACGAAACTACTTTACCTTTGAGTTCTCTAATTCATTCATTCTGGGTATGGGAAAAATGGCATCATCTATAGTCACAGATTGATAGCATATTCCACATCATATAGGCATCACGTAGGCCAACACTAAGCTGACAAGTTGTCATTCTCCAGTTGGTACCACAATTCTTTAAGTATAGCTGCTTCCAAATGAGGGGGTGTGTGAAAAGACCAGTGAATCCCATGGGTGTCAACCCATTGCTTTACTTTCTTCTTCTGTATAATGACTTATTTGATGATAATGAAAGGATACAGTGATGAGGAATATGTAGTAAAGTAAGACTGTGGATGATGAGCTTGTAGATGCAGGTCAGGTATAACAGGAAAATCCTTTTTCTTTTCTTCCAGTGGGGAGTAATTTCTAGCTCCTCTTTGGAGGGTAGGCCCAATATTATTAATCCATGGGAACCGGTGCCATATCAGAGACTTAGGATTGATTTCTGCTATTGGAAGACAGGGTATCCATTCCTTTTCAGAACAGCTTTGGGGAGGGTAAATCATTATGGTTGAGTGTGTGCACACATCAAGCCCTGCCACCATGGCCAGTTTGTTCATGGGTACTTTGAACAAAACCTTGAGCAGTTATGGGACAAAGCCAACTGGGAGAAGGTTTTGATAAATTCTTACTAAATGGCATCTGCTTCTGTGCAGTGGGTGTCCTTGGATGACAATTCATAAGGGACACAAATACCCTCAAATTCTGGGACAATTATGAGAGGTACATCCTCATATCTCTTTCTGAGAGATCTTCATTCGACACATATTTTTGAGAGTATTTGATATGCTAAGTTGTTATTAGTACATAGGATATACTAGGGAGCAAAATCCTGGCCTTACTGTACTTATATAACCAGCACTCCAATCTTGTTCCTTCTAGTCCTTGATTATACAGGCAAACTGTTAGCTACCGATCAAAAATCGATATAGATCCCTACCTCTGGTCATATCTTCTTCCAGGTAAAGTGGAAAACCTGATATGCAACTCAAATTTATGTCCACTAGAGGATTTCCTTTTTGTATCCCTCAGTGAAGCTTTTAGTGCTATCAATGTGTACATGACCTATAAGTGCAGAAACAGGCTAACTGGCTGTGAAGATAAGAACCCAGTGCTGATGTGAGCACAAGGCGGGGTCTCTGGTTCCCTAAGGGGGAAGGGAGCAGTATCACCTACTTTTTGCCACTGATCACAAAGGGAATCATGAAAGAATGTGTGAGTAAATTAGCACACATCCATCAACAGTCACAAATACACGTACACCAATGTTCATTTTATACTGATGATAGTTTTGTCACTTTACTTTTACACATGAAGTGATATGCTGGAAAGGGCACTAAACAGAGTCAGGAGCCTCATCTTGCGGTCTTGATTTTACCATAGACTTGCTAAGAAAAGCACTAAACACTGATCCATTGTTTCTTCTCCTATAAAGATTGTAACATTTGACCCATCATGGTGAAGTCATGAAAATGAAAAATGTTACATAATGTATGAAAATGAAATATGTTATATAATATATGAAAAATGCATATATACAACTTATTAAAAAGATATTTGTGAAAACATTACTGCTTAACTATCTGATAATGGGGAATAAACAAACATAAGTGGATAATTATATTTTCAAAGAACATTTAATAACTGGGGAAATTTTAAATTAAGTAATGCTATAGGAAAATCGATCCAATAAAATTAAATTATGAACCAACGTATGAACAGAAGAAAAATTATAAAATTTTAACAATGGTTTTTGAAAGAACTGTTGGGTTGAAGAATTATGGGTGATGTTTGTTTTGTTCTTATTTTTCAAATAGGTAGGTAGATAGCAAGTTGAATTTTATAGTCAGAGAAAAGTCATTCAAAATAACATTTCAGTGCAATTTGTTCCTTTGGTAGAAGTAATAGATTTATGAATACACCATAAAAGTTTCACAAAAATTTGAGAAAAACTACATTGAGCTTAGTTTTCTTCCATATTTAGAACGTAGGCTCTTTTAATAATTAATTATAGAGGATAGAAATGAGTAATAAAACCAATCTTTTTCCCCCTACTTTCATTCTATAGGGTTGTGTCTTTTAAGTTGTCAAGCAGTAGTTTTATGGGATCGGTATTATTATATTCTCCTTTTACAAATGACAAAATTGAGGCACATAGATTAAATAACTCATCCAGATCCAAACCAAGATCACATAGCTAGAAAGTTACACAGATGGAATTTGAACTGAGGTAACCTGGTACTTTAGTGTGAGCTTGTCATTGTTGAATTGTAGGGCATGTTGCCTCCCTTCCTCTCTCCAACATCTATTTATTGAGTGTTTCTTATCTCTAATAAATATGACACAGCCCCTGCCCTGTAGGAATTTTATTAATATAAGCAGAAAAACATAAGCAGATACATTAAAATACAGCAGGATAAGTTAATGCGGGATGATTGGAGTCATGGGGGAGTTAAGAGGAAGATGCTACTTGTCCTATGCAGAGAGAGGAGGCATTGGGTAAGACTACACAGAAGAGGTGACATTTGATCTGGGTATTGGAGGAAAAAAAGAAGCTGAGCAGGCAGGAAAGCAGAAGGCTAGCTGGGCAAAGTGTTCTATCAACCCCTCTATGAGCTGACCTGTGTCTTAGCTTTGTATTTTCCGCATGGGGCAAAGTGGCCATCACTTGGTGAGTGAGAACTCAGATGATTGTCACATTTGCAGGCATAGGAGAGATGATAATCAAGGCCCAGTGAGATTTCTGGGAGTGGAGCAGGATAATCTCACATGTTCCCTACTGTGGTCAAGAGATGCTGATACTGATATATGAGCTGTTTCTCCTCCCTGGATCATCCTGTTCCTACAAGGCCAGTGAAACGTGTTGTGCCAGTTTGCGAAATCTCTCAAATGTTTTCGATTTGTAATTTTGAACTAAAGTGAAGCCTTTCATTTACTCTTGGGAGAATATAATTTTCTATTTAGCCTTTTTAAAAGGAGTAAGAAGAAAGCTTTACAAAAGCAAATTTTTCCAGGCATTCACAAAATAATAAGTATAGCACAATTCTGATGAACCAAGAACAAAACATACTCAAAAGATGTAGAATATAATTTCTTAAGCTGCAGATTGACTTAACATGCTGAGGTAAGGCATTTAGCACAATTAGCTTGGAGTTTTATTGAATCCATGTTTCAAACTGAAGCCTTCCTCAAAGTCAACACTCAGGATGAATATGTCTGTCCCAGATTTTCATTGCAGCCAATGAAAATAGGAATTACTTTCTATACTTACTGATTACCTGCTTAGAATGTGATAGTCTGCATTTACAATAACTAGAGGAAGACACAGATATGTTTGTTGGATATCCCAAGGTTTGTGAAAGGCAAAAACACTATTTATGGCTTCTACACTTATATTATGTTGTCAACAGAAATATGCAAACTTGCAAATCCCACATCTAAATTTGATTCTTAGTAATTCATATCTTTATATGTTAATAGCATAGTAGTGCTATGGATTTAGTCCAAAAATTCAAGTGTTTCATTATGTTTCACTCTCACTACCCTTGGACAAAGTTGGCTTATGTTAATGAGGTTTTGGAAACAAGATTATAACAGTGCCTTAGAAATTCTTCCCAAAGTACTGGCTAATCTACTGAGATCGTGTCTTGAGAGCATGTCATAAAATTATTAAAGTGATCGCTGTAATTTATTGGTGACTGTCATAAAGAATGTGGTATATTAGGATATTGGAACAGAACTGAAAGCAAAACAAATGTCAAGGTTTCTAAAGAAGCACTGAGGTAGGTATATTTTCCTGGCTCCAAGTAAAAGGATTAGAGGATTGGGAGAGGTCCTTATAAAAGACATGTGGTGCAGTTGTAGAAACTTGTCCTAAGGAAATAATTCAAAAAAGAGACAGGAAAAAACAAAACTATTTTCATGTAAATGTTTCCTGTAGCTTTATTATATTAGCAAAAATATACTTTTTCCTGACTACATCTTGACCCAGTTTATAATTAACTACCTGCTCTCTTTGACCTCTATCTGAGTGTCCCCTGGACACCTAACACCTCAGCCAATTATGTCCAAGACTGAATAATCATTAGTGGATCCGCCCCTCCCTCAACGTTTCTCATTCTAGGACAATGTGTTCACCATTCCTCTGGAAGTTCTGCCTGAATTCCTGGAATCGTCTTCAGTCACGTGTCAGGCGCAGTCGGGTCTGCCTTCGCACTGCTCTTTTCCACTCCTCCCAGGAGTGGTCTGGTTTGCTCCTCCCTGCCTTTTTTTCACTCTTACAACAGCCTCCTAACCTGCCTTCCTGCCTTCAGGATCCTGTCCCATCTCCCTGCCCCTTCTCCGAGCTCAACCTCAACTATCCTCTGCATCCCGCCACAGGTTCCTAAATTCCATCGCTACGCTGATGCTAAATTCCATGTGCCTTCGAAATGAACTCCAAACTCCCGAGCGTTCAGATAGTGGAGCAAATATCCCAAGGAGTTCTACCATCCCCTGTTCCCCCACCTAGACCTCATCTACCCTTTCAGTCCTGTGGTTCCATGTGTCCGACCCTGCACCCTTGAACGTATCTGATGCCCCAGCCTCACTCCCAGGGCATTTCCTTAAGGGCCCGTCTTTTTCTTGTTCTTATTTTCCGTTTCTTGTGTAATTCTGTCAACTGTTTTCTCTCATGTACACTAGCAGTATGACAATGCGTTTTGTTCCAAACTACAGGTGGTTAATTGTTCACATACCTCCGTCTTCCTTAGTATATTGAAGCTGCTGATCTTAACATTTCTCTTCTCTGACTTTATGTCTGTTCCTCACCCAAGTAATAAGTTTTCAGCTTATAATAGCTCTTAAAGTATATTTGTTACATTATCAAACAAAATATTTTAACTAATGTCTAATTTGATAGAAGTACAACTTTATATAACCAATGTAAGCTAAAGAGATGAAAACTGAAGGCTTACATTTATAATTAAGTAAGTCAGTTGAGGGTGATGCGAGGATGTCAACATTTATTATGAACGAATTATGTTTTCAGCCATGATGTAGTGCTGGTCTATGGGATGGATTCCATCACTGATTTAAATGCATGTATTGTGGGTCTACTATGTCCAGGGCTCTGTATTGAGAGCTATGGATAGAAAGATTAGTAACATACAGCTCTTCCCTCAGTGATCTTACAGTGCAGCTCCAAAGAAGGACAGTACGAGTACCAGTCTTAGTACTGCACAACAAGAAATAGAATAGAGGAAGGCAGGGGGTGCGGGGAACACATGGGAGTGGAGGATCATTCGGGGAGAGCTTGTGCAGGGCTGACTGATTATTCTAGGGAGCGACAATGGTAGAGCATCAACACAGGACATTGGAATGTGGGTTTTATAAAGAGTTAAATATGGCTTGATTAGAGAGGAAGAGAGAGACAGAGAGAGGAGAGAGACTGTGTGTGCACACGCATTGGTAAAAGTTGATGGAATTTGGTAATGAAAAAAAAAGACCGGAAAGAGAAACTGAGCGATGGAGTCATGAACTACCTTGTATTGATCCAAGAGTCTGAATTTTGTTAAGAGTAAAACGGGAAGACTGAAGTTTTAAGTAGGTAAATGGCATAGTTAGAATATTTAGGAAGTCCATTCTACAAATTTTGCATATATTATCTCATTTAATTCTCTCCTTACCAGAGAGGTGGTCTTTGTCCCTGTTACAGAGAAGGCAAGTGAGCTATCCTTTCTTTTCTTTCCACTCAAAGCTAATTACCCCTCATCATTTACCTCTCTGTCTTTATGTCATCTCTTTAGGGAAGGTTCCTCTGAAAAGTTTGTCTAAATTTCTTTTTCTAAGGGGGAAAAACAGAAGAAAGAGTACTAGAAGGAAAGAGGGATGGGATTTGTAAATAAGTTGGCCAGGGTAGGTGTCATTGAGAAGTTGATTTTTGGGGACAAACTTTAAAGATGGTGAGAGAATTCATCATAAAGATGTCTTGGGGGAGAGCATCCTGCAATCAGGCAGTGCAAAGGCCCTGAGGCAGGAACATGCTTGACTTGTTTGAGGCACAACAAAAAGAATGGAGCTGGAATATATTCCATCTGTCCTTAATAGAATCTCTGTAGAGAATAGGTGTGCAGTAAATAATTTTTGAACGAGTAGGTGAATAAATAATGAAAGGTCATACCAGGTGCTCAGCTTGTTTGCTCAATCCCATACCCTTTCCAGCATATTACCCTGACTCTCAATAATTAACTTCCAGATGGTTGACATCATTTAAACATTGAAATAGAATCTTTATGAATGGGTGTCCATTAAGGACCCCATACGAAGCCATCGACAGTTTATGTGTAGATGTGCGTGCCATTTCTGCAGACAAATACCCTTTCATGTGTCTTTACGAGAAGCAACAGTGACACACAGTGGTTGATTGAGTGAATCAGACATGTTCTCCCTCCAGATATCCCAGGAGGTACAGCAAATATTTCTCAGACTTTCTTTCTTTGGAAAGTTGGTTGTCTTGTTAATTCAGACAGGTATTAACTACCCAATATATTCAGCATATCCCTCGTTGTAAGCTGTCAGGCTGTGACACAACATCACATAATGTGACGTTACATGATACATAATGCCGGAATTTAAAAAAAAAAATCCCAGACACTTTTTCAGTGAAATAGTAGGTAGGTAATCTGAATATTTGGGGTAATTGGCTCTAGGAAGAGAGAGGCATCATTATTTCAGGCTCCCTAGTGAGCGTTAATTAGCCATATTGCTTCATTGTGTGACAAAGAGAACTCTGCTAGTAGTGCTAAATCTACAATGACACCTTGGCTTTAGGAGCACAGGTATTTTAAACTACCTTGACTGACTGACATGTAGGTAATTCTATTCGGAGCCTAACAGCGAACTTGGCGGCTGGAACTGTCTCTCCTCAGAGGTGCGGGAGTTAGTTGTTGTGACTCAGAGAGGTTTCCTCTCCTTTGTCTTACCCCCTCCCCCAATCCCAATAGTCCTGCAACTGGGAAAAATCATCAGTATTCACGGCAGCAGACCTGTGTTCTACCTGGGCTTTAAGAACTATACATCTATGTTTTTGAGGCATCAAGTTCTGCAGACAGAGATTCAACAGCTCTTAACATTTAAGGATGGGCCATGACAGCTAGGAAGAGCTTTCTGGGACCCTCCAAGTCCTTTTAATCCTTTGTTCGCAGATATGGCAGGGAGGTTAGCTGTAGAGTGGAAATATTCGTAAAGGCTGAGTTTTCTGGGACCAACATTGTCACTATTTATTTTAATGTTAATAATAACAGAAATAGTAGGCTGGGCAGCAATGGATAAAACATCAGCATAATAGTTCTGTTCTCTTACGTTAGGGAAGAGATAAATGGTCCTGCACATAGGAAGGTGATGCTACTCCTACTCCACGCAGAGGAAATGCTTATGATTTTCTATATTTTTATCCCAGTTGGGACTGTGGATTTTCCCCAAGCATCCACATCCTCTCACCAGCGTCGCTGGAGACCAGGCATGCATACTTAGAAGAAGACAGATGTCCAAAGCTGTGGAACAGTCTAAAACCAAGGGTCAGAAAAAAGAAACACAAAAAACTAACAGGCTTACCTTCGCCATTGTAGCCTCAGAGAGGAACTGTACCTGAGGATTCTGAAATGTGTGCTTTCTGACAGAGCTCCTGAGATGCTGAGCTGAAAACACCATTTATCTGCAATTGCTTAAAGAGGGTTCCTCTAAATGACCTCCTTCATCTTCAATTAAACATAAGCTTCTTTCAGTGCATTATAGGAGTCTATCTACGACCCGTGGATCCAAAAATTGAGCTGAGTATGTAACAGAGACTAGCATTCTCTAGGCATTGATATAATGTGGGTAGAGGAAGGGAAGATAAAGAAACTCAAAAGAGAGCAAGAGTTTTAATATCATGCAGAGAAAGGAAACTTAAAGGATTGACTTCTAGCCTTGAACACATCTTTGATGGGGGTAGTAGCACTAAGCACTTAGCAAGAATCTCTTTCTGTCTCCTTTCCATTTTTGCTCCGCTTAAAATATGGATAATGATAATATTATTTATACAGTATCTTATGACATAATAAATACATTCACCTATCTCAGCTCACTTGCTTCTGATTTTATCAACATAAAATATTTATTGACACTCCTGCTGCATGAAAAATCATTGGCTTAACATCTTCCCACGCTTCATGAGACTAGATGCATTCTTCTCCCCTTTTCGCTAACTTAATTCAGTGGTTTCCTGGATGAAAACAACAACAAATTCAAAATGAAGGGAAAAAAATGTTCTTATCTGCTATTGTCTCTTCAATAGCCTATAAATATGAAAACTCTGACAATAATTTTGTGTTGATGCAAGAAAGAGGATACGAAAGATGAAAAGAGATGTTATAGGGAAGAGAGAGTTCCTGACCACATGAGAAAGGTTAAAGCCTGGGTTTTATGCTAAGTGAAGGACACTCCAGTAGTGACCTTGTGCTTTCCTCTTCTGTGGCCAATGGTGCAAAACCAGCAACAACTTTGGGAAATGGCAGAGTAGACGTTTCTAATTAAAATATTCAGGTCCCAAGGATTATAATTTTCTCTGTACATGAAAGTTAAAAATCCCACATACCCTATTTAACAAAAAATTATCAGCCTGAGATTCCATGGAATTTACAGTAATAATACACTGTGGTTGGTTGCTACAGGCAGGAGCTCCTATTGGTTATAAGGATTGGTGTGAAGAAGGTCGGCTTGTAGATATAGGTGCAAACAATATTAATTTGACTCTTAGGGAACCCTTTTATATAAGCTCCTTGGATTCTCCCAAATGAATGGGAAAACCTTAAAATCCTATCAACCACAAATTTTAGTGATAATTGCTGTTTTAATTTTCTTTTAATCTTTTGGCAAATGTATCTTATTTTGCATAGTGAAAATAGAAATGAATTACTTATGACTACTGGAGTAGTTTTAGAGCCTGAAGGAAATTTAGACATCATCTAGACTTTTCAGTTGGAGAACCTGAAGCCCAGACAGACCAAACAAGACTTGTTCAAGCTAGTTCTTACTGTTAGTCAAATGCTTTTCCTGATATGGCATTTAGCTGTTCTCAATTCTTTAGAAACTTTCATTGGCCAGAGAAATTTCTGGTGAACCAGCACATTCTAAGATGACTCTGCCTTCTTCTTGCTGGCATCTCCTTGCATAAGGTGTTGGAGTTTCCCAACCCTCAGGCACCATAGGCTCACATCTCAGTGAGACACACCCTCTCGTCAGGCCTGTACTATTCTGGGTTGGTCTTTGACCTCATCACACTTTTAGAGTCCTCTAGCCTGAGGCTGACTTCTGGCCTAGATTTACATTTGTGATCTCTCTGGCTTCAATATTTAAGGCTGGGTTAGAAATAGATTCCCTTTTAATGGTAAAGAGAGCAAATGTTGCTAAAATATTTTTCCATAACATTTAGTTAGATTAGAAATTTTTTATTGGAAATTAATATTTTAAATCAGGATGGAGAATGGAAAAACTGGAAAGAAAGGATAAACGGAAAAGATAGAAGGAATAGAAAACCAAATTAAGTCATCAGAAATCCCATGTTGGCAAATCTCAAATAATGCTGATTGAGCAAATAAAACAATTAAATCAAAGGGCAATAAACTTACCTTATAGGGTACTCAGAAATTTATAAAGTTCTTCCACATGCATTATATTATTTGATTTTCACAATGGCTCTGTAGGACAGAAATAATTGTAAATAGTTTATTAATAAGAAAACTAAGATTCACATGTGTTTAGTGGCTTGCCTACATTCACGCAGTGTGTAAATGGCAGAGGTATTACCCAAACCACAAGTCACCTGGCTGCAGATCATGTGCTTTTATAACCGTACCACCCTACTTTACAGTTATTTTTAAAATCTCAGATGCCTTAGGGAACTCAACTGGTTGTAGCATTGTGGCCCCTATGGCAGAAGTCATAAGTTTGATTCCTATGTATCTTCGTAGCTATTTAGAGTGAAAGCCACAATTACAGCTCAACTAAATGCTCCTTAGTTTCAGGGAGAACAGGGTATCTGTGTATTTGAAGTAAATGTATCACCTTTACTACATCAGGAATGTAGGTTCTCCATCTAATTGGTAGAGGACTAAATAATCTTTGTGTATGAAGAATAGCAAATGTTCATTATCATCTCTGGATATTTAATATTGCTTCAAGGTTTGGATTTGCAAAGCCAGCACGATAGCCTAAATACTCTCAAGTTAAGTCCCTGCCACCAGGTAAGTAGAGGTGCTTTGAGATATGGTTGCAGATATTATCCAAAGTATGGAGATTTATATTTTCTAGAATAGGAGGATTTGTTTTTAGTGATCATGAATGTTAGTAAATATTATTAGGTAAACGTCCTATGAAAATCTGATACAAGAAAAAATCCCTTCTTGCCATGAATGTTTTTAGGCCTCATGTATTTAACCAGGTCATCAGCTTACGCCAGTTGGGTAAAAACGCTAGCAGTACTGTGATCTTTAGAAAAAATATTTTTCTCCAGAATTGTGCCTTGGAATCTTCAAACTTGATTAGTTTTATTTCAAAGGAGGAAAAAAATCTCATTTGCCTGGAAGCATAGCCTTCCTGAGGGAACACGTGTTTATATTTTGCTGAATTAAACAATTCCACAGCAGTTATTGGAAGGCTAAAGATATATTAATACTGAACTGTAGGCAACCACATGTTGATAATGAGCCCATTTTGTGTCTTGGCTTGCAGAAAAGAATGTGAAAATGCCTCATTCTGTGTTAGTTTTTCCTTCTGACAGTACTGATACACTGCCGCAGGCAGTCTAAAAATAATAGCATGAGGTTAACTGACAATTGCAGGTGTATTTACACTGATACTCTGATATTAGCGTGTTGCTTAAAAATACTACTGGAGGTGATACAATATGCATCCAAGTAGATTTTATCTATTAGAGAGAAAAAGCTGGTTGAAAAAACAAAGATTTTTTTTCTCTTAATGATTAATAGAAACATCTGTGGCCATTTTAACAATCTGCCACATGTGAATTCTGATTTTTTCTAAATCTGTGCCCTGTGGATTGAAAGCGAGAGAATCCATCTGAGAAAGGTGTCACCAAATGTGCCTCCCTCCGCATGCACACACACACACACACACACACACACACCCCCCTACAAGTGCACCCACTCACCTATGTGTGCACACATGCACCGAACGGCCTGAGAACCAGGATCTGGAAACCTCCTAAATCTCTGAGGATGGTCAGAAGCCTCTTGTCTGTGACATTGCCCCTGCTTCTAACATCGATCCTGGTTACTTTTCTGGACTATAATTTGGTTTTGCCTCTGGATTTTATCTGCTTCTAGGCATCATTATTTTATTCAAAACTAGTATCGATGTGCTGAATTTTCTTACCCTCCAAATCCACTTTCTGCCCCCTCCTTCTCCCTACTGACTGCATTAAAAGGTTTGCTTGCTTCTACTTGGATTCAATCCATGGAAGGTACCAGCATGTAACTGGACTGGCTTTGAGGGATATATTTCCCTGCAACCTCCCCCCACAGGGCTACATCTGTTCCTGTGACAAAAGCCACCATCCCTCTTAGGAGCCCTTTCCTAAAGCCACAGTTCCTGCTAAGTTGCAGTTAGATCTCCCATCCCCTGGCCCACCGGGCAAGACGAGGCGATGCCTTTCTGCTGTCGCCTGGCCTGTGTTCATCATCCCTTGTTGTTCCTCTTAACCCTGATTGCATCCTTGTAAATAATTCTTTTGTTGAGTCCTCTTCAGTTACTGTGTTCAAGTGTGATTTCTATTTCCCATAAGGATCCTGAACGGAAAAAGATGCCGTGTGCAGGCTCTATGGCAGCCACTGGGTCATAAACGGCAATAAAACCCAGGCCTCTTCTCAAGGAACAGGTCACAGCTAAGACCGAGTTACACACAGGGCAATGGGGAAGCACTGACACAGGTCGTCTGAATCACAGTGGGAGTGGAGCCGAGGGAAGGGTTTTGCGGAAGAGACGAGGCTTGATGTGAGACTGTTTATTATTGAAAATTCAAATATATAAAAATAGAAAAAAATTATAATAAGCCCCTAAGTAACCGTCACTCAGTTTCAACAATCATCAACTCAAAGCCAATTTTATTTACCTCATTTGCTTCCCCACCCCGTCCCCAGCATGATTTTGAAATTATTTCTGGACAGCATATAATTTTATCAGTATCTCAAAAACATAAGCACAGTATCACCATCCTCCAAAAAAAATCAACAAACTTAAATATAATTGAATAGTCAGTGTTAGAAAATATCTAATTGTATTATAAATGTTCTTCTTTCCAGTTTACTTATTTGACTTTGGATCAGATAAGGTCCATATAGTATAATTGTTCTCTCCTAATCTATAGGTTTTTTCCCATATATAAATTTTCCCTTAGCATTTCTTTGTTGGGAAAACATAGCTTATATAGAATTTCCCTTAGTCTGGACTTTCTCAATTGCATAACATGTTCTCTATTTTCTATAACTTGATTATTAGAAATCGAGCTCATTCTGTCTCAGGCTGAATTTTGGTTTTGGCAGAGGGGCAAGGTTACTTCCTAGGTTGGCAGTCTGTGCTTCTGCCAGAAGGATATAATGTTGGTTGCTTCTCATTTTTTGATGTTAAGAGACATTGATAATCATTGTCCTAGGCCACGCACGGGTTTTCAAACCTCAGTGTTCATTAACATCACTTGGAGAACTTGTTAAAACCCACAGTGCTGGGCCCTACCCCAGATTTTCTGATTTAGAAGGTCTGAGGTAAGACTGAGAATTTGCATTCCTGACAAGTGCCCAGGTGATGCTGGCACTGATGGCCCAAAGACCACGTTTTAAGAACTGTTCTAGTTAGCTCCTTAATTCATAATCAAACATTTCCCATCTCCAAACCCAGATCTGCAATCAGCGATTTCTCCAAGGATCCCTGGTTCCTTTGGTGAGGTATTTTATTTAGGGCTCATATTCTGAGGGCTAGAGGCACTCATTCCAGCAGGGCTGGTCATTGTTTCAAGACACGATGGAGGATAGAGTTAGGAAATACATTTTTAAAAGAAAAATAAATCATGAGTTTATACTGACAGGTCTAATCCAAATTCAAGACTATATAGTTCAAGACAACCTCATTTGTGTTACAATAGTGTCTCCTTTCTCTCACTAAAAACAAATTCCTGCTTTTAATAACACTGATGTAATTCTCATTTATCTCATATTAATCATACAACAGTCTTACAATAATAATACCAACATGTCCACTAACTATATGATTTCCCTCCAAAAGTCTAATTTTGCGGAGTTTTTTTTCGATTGGGTGCCTTTATTCTACTTTTAATCCTTAGGGCATATCCCACTAGGGACATATGATCAAAGTACCATATTTTAAAGTCACTTGAATGAGTTCTTTTCTATGTAGCTATGCCCCCACTATTTATATATTTATCAAATATTTATCAACTACTCTTTAATGCCTTTTTAATGATATTTTTAAATTTTATTGTCTATGAAACTTCCTCTTTTTCATATTTTATTTCTCTTAAAGCATATTCTGTTGCATTAGTTGCTTTTGTGTTTCTTCTTTAGAGATGTTTTTTTCATTTATTTTTAATTATTCTCTGAATTCTTTTACATTTCTTTTCAAATCTTCTTTTTATCCAATCATCACACTTGCGAGTTTTCAAATTCGGATATATGTTGTTATTTATAGGTTCTATAATTTTATTAGTTATTTTTAGCTCACTTTGAGACAGTAGGTCCTTCATCTGTTTTGTGGGCATATTTTTCTGGTATACTTCATTATTTGAAAAATTTATTTCATCCTCTATTTTCATGCTAATTTTATGAAGGATTCTGTAGTGATCCTTTTCTGCTGTTCATTATGTGAAATGATTTTTTCTGTACTTTTAGAAGAGATGGTAGACTAGAATCACTACCTCTTTGTCATTTCAATGAAGGAAAAATAATCTTAACTTTCTTAGATATTCCTCCTCTGCTACTTTTCTCAATTTTATTTTGACTTTTTTTTTTCTTTGCTCCTTTAGTTCCTCTTTTGCTCTCTGTGGCTTAGAATCTCAACAGTTTTTCCTTAGTGCCAAGCTTTGTATGTAAGGGTTGATTTGTCTGTCAGTTTTAAAATTTAGAGGCCACGTAATCCTAAAAGTCTCCAGGACCATCGGATCAAACTTTGGACCACTTGTCCTCACCCTCAAATTGAAAGTTGTGAAATTTTCTCCCATTTTCTCCTGCTGTTCTCAGAAAGACCCACTGTGCTTTCCAGTGCATACCTGATAATGAGTTGGGGGCTTCTAGCTCTCATTGCTATCACTAATCAATCTGCCTTCCTCTGATTCCCCTCGACCACCACAGTTTTAATACCATGTAGCCCTACCTAATCATATCTTGGAGTTTATGAGTGTATTTGAGATCTAGTGTTATTGTTGATGCAGTCCACAGGGTCTTGTTTGTTCTTACTATAGTTTCTCTGACTATCTTAATGGGAGGACTCAGGGAGCTGCCAGATCTTCCAGAATACTTCTTTAACTGACTTTTGGCAGATTGGCTAGGTGTGCAAGAGGGAGGGCTGGGAAGGAGGGGGCAGAAAAGAAAGGTGAGGGCTTCTGAATAAAAATATCATATGGGAAGGCACAAAGGTGTAAAACACCATGAGACAATGGTAGAGCTGTATTCTGGTTCAGCATGCATCCAGTGGGAGGTTAGTGTGAGGTAATGGAAGGAATGAATGAACTGCTGAGACAGATGGGGTGTGATCACAATGAGCCACGTGTGCTAACCTTGGAAGTCTGAACTTCAATGCTATAGGGAGATGCTGAAGGATGCAAAGCAGGGAAGTGACATTAGATTAATAATTTAGAAAGGTTTCCCAGGCAGCAGTCTAGAGAATGGTCTTGAAGTAGTCCTGAGGGTAGCAGGGACCCTCCCTGCTCCCCATATTAGGGAACTATGACAAAGAGAGAAGTGATGAGGGACTAAAGCAAGGCAGTAGCAGATGGAACAGAAACGCTGTCTGTTGTGTTAAATATACAGGGTGTGGCAAATGTTAGATATAACAGGACATGTTGGACAAGTAGGAGAAACCTAAGATGAGTCTTAGGTTTCTTGGTGATATCTTGGTTCCTAAAATACTAATCATTCTACTGCTTGTGGCTCTTATTCTTGCTAGGTTGTTCCGATACTTCCCAAAATGGTGCTTTTGGAGATGCTTGTTTGTTTGATTGCATCCTGTAAGATTAGTGATATACAGAATTCAGTTATGAATTCAAAACTTGTATAAAAACAGTCTGTGATCTACCAAATAGTACAAAGAAGGCACAAGATTATTTTTTCTTAAAACACACCTGAACTGGCTATCTTTCTTCCTGAACTTGACTACAATATTTGGATTTATACTAGCATTCTAGTTTTCTTCTTCAAGATGAAGGAAGTAGAAGACAGGAGCAGAAAGTGGCAGGAAGTTCACCTGAAATGGGTTTCCTGAACTAGATTGTGACTTCACAGAAATTAAGGGATGGAAAGAAGGACACAGAAAGACAACCGGGGCTGTAGTCCAGTCCTTTCCATCCACCTCAAGCAAAATGCTGTGGGCTTGTTACTCAATGCAAGGTCCGCAGCAGCCTCAGACATCACTGGGGAGCTTGTCAGAAACGCAGACTCTCAGGTCCCACCTCAGACCTACTGAATCAGTATCTGCATTTTAAAAAAGATCCCAGGGTGATTTGTCTGCGTATCAAACTTTGAGCGTCACCACTCTAGGCTATGTCAGGAAGTAAACTTTTTATAACTCTACCTTAACTGTCTTAGAATAGCAAGAACCCCTATTCTAACAAAGTATTTATTTAGCGAATATTCTATATATTCATTCTTTCATTCTATTGAAAGAACGAATGTAAGGAGGGTGTAAAATATAGAGGTTTAGAATTTGTGCTCTGTATACAGTTTACTTGGGTTCAACATCTAGCTTCACAACTAATCAGTTATGTGACCATGGGAAAGATGCCTAACCTTTCTACAGATTATTGTCCTCTTTTACAGATTTATAAAAGTGAATTAAGAGTTCTTCCTTCATAAGATAGTTGTGAGAATCAAATAAAACAGTCTGTGTAAAGTGGTTAGCAGAGTTCCTAGTGCACAATAAAGGCATCATAAATATTAGCTATAATTATTAAAACTTAATAGCTTAAAAATGTCTTACAATTTGGATGTATCAAATGCTTTGTTAGAAGTAACAATACACTGTACAGGGACCTCATTCTTTTCAAATATGTAACATTGTCAGTGAATATGTTACTGTACAAGCATTTGAAAATATTTCTCAGAGGAAGATAAATCTTCGATATTGTAGTTATGTGTATTTGTGTGATGTGATTTCCTCGAAAAGGTGAAATATCAATATTAGAACTTAAAAATAGTTTATTCAAGAATTTACTTGTATATTCTGATACAACCTATCTAGATGTACTAAATAGAAAAATTCCTTTTATTTAAAAAAAATCTTGAACTTCAGAAAGCTTGAGTTCTTCTTCATATTTCTATCCACTCTGTTTTATGTTTTTTGGCGTCTATGTCCTGATAAAATAAGATGAAATTTTACTTTAGATGCTGAATGACTGAGGCACTGCTAATATGTCTTGAGACATTTTGAGCGAATCATGCCAGAAAGCAGCAACAACCAGACAAAACATTGCATCTAACCATAAACAAACAGACAAAAGCAAGACATAAGACATAAAACCCCAGGTTTTACACACTTCAAGAACCTATCTGATTTATCCTGCCATCGACCACACATTTTAAAAGCCATGTTATTCCCTAGCAAGCATTTTAAGCTAGAGAGGCCCATACTATGGAAGGTAGAACGAGGTTTGAGAAATAAACCCAGATTGTATGTATTTCTTATTACAGAGCTCAGCATTTTAATGTTCCCTCATCAACAAAAAGACTTTCCCCTACACACCTTTGGTGCTTTTTATTTATGTTCACCTGCTACTCAATTAGCACCCCATCAAAGCACAGAGTTGCAGGGGGTTTATTGTCGGACCACTGCACTGTAACCCTTAACCCTCTATCTCACCTACATTACACACGGAGTTAAAAACAGTCCCCTGACTGTGCTTAGAAAACATGTCTTTTCATTCGGTGTTTGTGTAAGGTTTTCCTTGTGGGCTTTACCCTGAGTGTTCATAAACTTATAACAGTATCTACATGTGTCTGACATTTATTACCTTCCACAGGACTGTAAAACATACTTTTCTCTTTTAACTGCATCTGCTGACATGTTACATAAAACAAACTTTAAATATTGCCTATAAATTAATTAGCATTTTCCCTCTATTAGTAAAAGCAGACAAAAGCTTACTAATGCTGCTTTAGGATATTTAGAAGTTTTAATTCGATTCTACGCAAAAGAAAATGGGATTATTCTTATCCAGTTTTAGTTTTCATCTAGTTATATTTATATATTTGTATTAGCCAAGCAAACTATTAATATTCACTTGTAGAAAGTTAAGGAAATACAGTAAAGTTTCAAAAAGAAAACTAACACCTCCCCCTTTAAAATTATTTTACCGATTTCATAATCCCTATTATGATTTTGGTTTTTTCCTTAAATATATAAATAACTATTAATTCTTTTATGTAAACATCTATTTATAAATATTATATTTTACATCTGTGTAATTGTTTCTATATACAGTACTTTATATAAATGTATTTTTCATAGAAAATTTAGCATTGGACTTATAATTTATATGTTGTTTTATACCGTGTCTTCAATAATTAATATTGTATAATTATCATGTCCCACGTGATAAAATACTCTCCTTAATTTTGATTTTTAATATTATCTACAGTCATTTATCTCACGAAGGTGCCATTATTTTTTCCACCATTTATGTGAGTTAAAAATTTTTGCTATTATGAATAACCTTAAGGTAAGCATCTTTCTTTGTAAAATTATATCTGCATTTGTGATTATTTCTTCAAGAGAAATTCCTAGAAGTGGAACACTGTTTAAAACTTCTGTGCAGCAAAGGAAACAACCAATAAGATAAAATGGCATCATACCGAGTGGGAAAAAGTATTTGCAAACCATATATCTCATGAGGGGTTAATAACCAAGATTTATAAAGAACTCATGCAACTCAGTAGTGGAAAAACAAATAACACAATTTAAAAATAGAAAAAAGACCTGAATAGACATTTCTCCAAAGAAGACATAAAAGTGGGTAACAGGTATATGGAAAGATCTCAACATCATTAATCATCAGGGAAATGCAAATCAAAACCACTATGAGGTACCAACTCATACCCATTAGGATGTCTATTATCAATAAGTCAAAAGATAATAAACGGTGAGGTTGTAGAGAAAAGAGAAATCTTGTACACTGTTGGTGGGAATGTAGACTGTACAGCCATTGTGGAAGATACTGTCTCCATACTGTTTCTAAAGAAATTAGAAATAGAACTACTATATAACACAACAATCCCTCTTTTGGGTATATACCCAAAGGAAATAAAATCACTATTTCATAAAGATGTCTGCACACCCATGTTCATTGCAGCATTATGTACAATAGCCAAGATAGGGAAACAATCTAAGTGACCATGGCCAAATGAATGGATACTGTCTGATCCCTGGAAAGATAGTATTGCCTCCATGACCTTAATCAGTAGGGCTGACACTGGGACAAAGCTATGCTTCAGGGTTCACAATTGGATCCACATATAGCAGGCCTGTTACCAGATGTATAGATGGTATTATTCTTTCTGGGTCCTTGAGAGGCATCCTGCCAGGTCACTAGATAGGTCCGTGGGTGGACAGGACTGCCCCTAGACCATGGTTGAGTGAGGTTGCATCTGGGTCACAGGGCTGCTTCAGGATCTGCAGTTGTTTCAAGGTTAGTAGGCCTGGCTTCAGTGGCATGGACAGACATGTCACCGGTGGGTCTTGGGTGGACCCGGGAAGACAACTGAGAGGGGCTGTAACTGAGTTATAGAGCCACTTCAGGATCCAAACTGAATTAAGGTCAGTAGGCCTATTTCCAGGGCACAGATGGACATGTCTTCTGAAAGGTCCCTGGGCAGGCAGAACTGCTCCCTGACCATGGCTAAGAGAGTCTATAGCCAACTTACAAGGCCATTTCAGAATCTACAGTGGGATTGAGGTCAGCGGGCCTGCCTCCAAGGGCATGGACAGGCATGTCTTATGGCAGGATCCCAGTAGGCCGCAGACAAAGCAGTCTGCAGGAAGTAAGACTTTAACAAGTGTGAAAGTCTGGGAAACCAACCATAAATCTGGTGGTTGCTATCCTATACACACTTTCCTTGTGTGTGAGACCTAAGTGGCATATAATTTCAGCAATATTTAACTCAGCAAAACACATTTATTCAATAGGATACATACTAGTAAATCCGTAATTTATTCTGCTTGTTCAAGTCTTTGGATGACTGTCTTTTTTGATGTCATAGTCTGAGCATCAATCATGAAACTGATCTTCACCATCGTAGCTAGACTGATTCCCTCTGGAAACTTTCAGCATTATCTTTCTATGCTATTTTAAAGTTTTATAAAAGAAATGTCCAATTATGCACATTTTTCACTTTCTTTTTACTTGGCAAATGGTGGTTTTAATTCAATCTGAAGAATTTTACCTTTCTTTTAATTATTTTTTATAATTTCCTATGGAGAAAAAATGTCTTTTATAATTTCATGTTTTCTTTCTTTTTTGCTTCTTTCTGTGAGTTCTGTTAGAGATATTTAAATTTCTGTATCTATTCTCCATGTTACTTAACTTTTGATTGTATTTTCCATCAGTAACTGATGCTAATGATCCCCCACCCAATTATTACTTTTACTGTTTTTTGTTTTCTTTTGTTTTGGTTTGGTTTTTAGCACATCCTCCAACTGCTACCTGAATTACTTCTAACACTTCACACTTGTAACCTTCTTAGGAGAATTTTTTTTTTTTTTTTGGGGCAGCTGGAGCTGGTTTGCTTGGAAGATGGCCAGCAGTTGATGATTAACCAATGTAAAATATAAAAGCCCAAACCTTTTGCCTTAAGGTGAGATAAACTCTTTAGTGCCATTTGCCTTTCAGAGTGCTCCGTGAAATAGAATGAGGCTAGACATCATTTGAACTCACATTCTTGCTTGACTTCTTCTTTTCTTTTCTGTTTCCTTTCTGCCTTACAGGTTTTTTTTTTTTTTTTTTGAGAGTACAATCCTTAATAAATTACTTTCATGTGAATCCTTGTTTTAGGTTCCGTTTCTATAGAATCTCATGGTCTTTTTATCCTTTTGCACTCTATATCTGGAAAATTTCTTAGTTCCATCTCTCAGGTCATTAGATTTTATCTTTGGCTTTGTCTATGTGGTAATTTAGCCTATCTATGGAATTTTTTACTTTGTTAATTAAAATTTTAATTAATAAAAATTTCCCTGAAATATTTATGGGTAAAATTGTATCATATCTAGGATTTCTTTAAATAATACAGAGTGGAGGAATAAGCTGTGGGCAGTAGAGAGAAAATGTGATGAACCATGAGTTGATAATTATTGAAAGTAGATGAGAAATACATGGACATTGATTATATATACTTCTATTGAATATGTTTAACATTTTTCATAGTAAAAACTTTGTTTTAAAACTATTTGTTGGTTGCTTTTTATTTTTCATTGATACAGTCCTGAATTTTTCTGAGATTATTAAAGATAATCATGCCCAGTTTACATTTTAGTCCTATTAGCTTTTTGTGGGTTTTTCTCATGTTATTTCTTTTGGTTGGTTCGTTGATTTTGTCTTGTTTTGTTTTGACATCCTCTTTCTCTCATTTATGGTCTGAGTTTTCCTCAAATAGTTAACAATATTGAATATTTGTCATTTTTAAAACTTTTCTGATCATCTTTCAATGTGAGAATCCTTGGCGATTGGCCTCTTGTGCTTATGACAGCTCGTGTCAGATGACTGAGTGGGTGAGATGAACGATAGTGCCCGTGCTGTGTAGTGGTCCAACAGTTTACTGGCAGTACACAGGTGTTCCTCATCTCTCCTGGGGTACTTTCCTGCATCATTGATCTAACTCTCTAGGCTCTAGTGTCTCCACTCTGCTATGTTTTACTTATGGAAGTATAACTACAGGACGTTCTTGGATAGTGATTTAGGGTGGGGATGGGTATCAACTTGTTTAGCTTCTCCAAATGCAACTGTTTCCTTGATTAAAGTAGCAGACGTCCTTGTATCCACTAACTATTGCTTTTGAGGCTTCTTCCTCTCAAACAGCATTTACTTCATAATGGTTTATTTATGGTTCATTAAAATGGTACATTTTTTGAAGCTACAATTTTTTGCAGCTTTAATTTTTCACAAATCTAATACTATCTCCTTTCTATTTTACATGGATTTATTTTTCTGTTATAAATCAATTTTTGAAAACAAAACAAAAAAAACCTTGCGTGTGTTGTTTCATGGCCTTTGTAACAGGAGGGAAGGGAATCATATGAGCAGAGTTCACCATCTTGATCCAATGTCCCATTAACATTCACTGTGGTTTATAATTCCGTTGTTGCAATTCATTTCCTTCTGTTTTATTGTTTTTGTATCCCATCCTGTTTTTCTTTCGTCTCATCTTGTTATTTCCTCCTAGCTTTCTGTTCCCACGTTATATACTTTTGCATGCTATTGGAACTGCTAGATGCCTTTTTTTCAAATTTGTTCTGGTTCCTATCTTAGATTATTTTCAGAAGATGGCTCAAGTCTGGATGAAGTATAACTCTTTTTTTTTAGAGGTAGGACGGCAGATCAGGTTGATTCAACAGCTCAGAGCACAATTTCCAGTATTCAGTGTGTGCTGGTTGTTTCTCTGGTGTGGCATCTTAGATCAGTGCAGGAAGACACATCCTGATGCCTATTTCCATTTCTCCAATTCTCACTGTCCTTGTTCCTCTCCTATCTTGTAGCTCTAAAACTCTCTTGGTTGGGGCAAAATCCCACAGAAACATTGTGCCAAAGCCAGTCCTTCTTCAACTTCTGTGAGTTTCTATGTGCAAATAAAAATAGAGAGATTAATTCATTCAATTACTTAATTTGTAGCTGCTTTCTCCATGCTTCCCTGGTCCTGGGACTTGGAGTGGGCAGATGAAAATCTGCTTTGTCTATCACAAAAGCAAAACACATCCACTAAGAGAAGAGGCCTAGTAATTCTGGATGTTACAGACTGCCTGACCCAGAAGTTAATGATGAAGGAAGCCTTCCTACATTTTCTTTCTTCACACTGGGTAGACTTTCCCTATTTTGTCCATTCTATTTTTAGGGAAAATTTCCTATATGTGCTAACAATAATTTTTCTCTTAGGATTTGATTTGGGTGTTGGTATGAGGCGTTTTATTTTCACAGACATTATGATGGGAAGTTGTTGGAATGTCTGCCGCAAGGTCTACTATTAATAGCAGCTGTAGAAATACAGTTTGATTTTTGATTTCTGTGAAACATTGACTGTTCTTTACAACAAATCCCATATTTTGAGTACTTAGTTTTGCCAATAGTTTACCATTCCAGATTTTAAATACATTTGAGTCACTTATTTTATAGTTTACGGAAGAAAATTATTTCAAAAAATCTTTAATACTAGACAAGATTTTGATAGACACTGGTAATTCAACATGTCACATTGTCCAACAGAATATTATCAGGAGGTACTCCCTCAGGTTTCATCCAAGCCCTCGTTTTTTCTTAAATAAAGCTCTTCTGTCAAAGTAGCTATTTGAGGCAACTTCCAATATTATGCCACTTCAGGTGGTGATTCTGCCTCTGGTTTTTACAGGATTAAGAAACATCAGTCTTAAGGGAAGGAGAACCACTTTTCTCCACATTTATATGTTGCATCTGCAGTATCACTGCTACGCTGAATTATCTATAAGCATCTTTTCAGGAAGCATGATCAATGCTCATTATTCTGAAATAAGTATATGAAGAAACAGAGAGAAGCAAATAATAGCATTTTAAAAGAGGATTGATCATCAATCTTCCCCCTCCCTACTCTTTTCTTGAAGTAGGACTTGTTTTTTCTTTAACAAATACTTCAGAAGTTGAATTTTATAAAGAGAATTTCTTATTTTGAAGCATTTCAAACTTTTCCTCAATGTTCTGAAAGGATCAAGTGAAATTTTTATAATGGGGATATTTTTTTTTATGTTTGATATAGCATGGACATAATTTCCTTATTAGATTTACTAGGAGTCATTATCAAGATTTTTCAAATGACTCAGAAATATGCTTTTTAAAAAGTATATCTGGGCCGGGCACAGTGGCTCACAGCTGTAATCCTAGCACTCTGGGAGGCTGAGGTGGGTGGATTGCTCAAGGTCAGGAGTTCAAGACCAGCTGTGCAAGAGCGAGAGCCTGTCTCTACTAAAAATAGAAAGAAATTATCAAGACAACTAAAAATATGTATATATCGAAAAAATTAGCTGGGCATGGTGGCACATGCCTGTAGTCCCAGCTACTCGGGAGGCTGAGGCAGTAGGATTGCTTGAGTCCAGGAGTTTGAGTTTGCTGTGAGCTAGGCACTCTAGCCAGGGTAACAGAGCCAGACTCTGTCTCAAAAAAAAAAAAAAAAAAAGTATATCTGACATAAGTGTACACCGAAACTATTGAACATTTACCATCTTGGAGACTTTAATGTTAATTTTAATCCATTAATTATTATTTTGCATGTTGTGGAAGAGTTATGACTGGATATATCTGTTACTGACACTGTTCCTGGCTGGCTACTATGTGTGAACATGTCTGACTGTGATTTTTATCTCACTATTAATTGCCAGGGTTTGACTGGCCACTGTGTTGTATATGCACCCCTGGACACTGCACTAAAGAGAGGATAACTATTATTGTCCTTAGTGACCTGAGGGCCTTAGCTACTAAAACTTGAATTTCTATAAACACACGCTGATTTCTCAGTGAATTTCTAGCCTATCATGCTATCAGGAATGTAAAGCTGTGGCTCCTAATAATCTTTAAATGCTCCCTGGCACAACTCATGAATCCTTAGCAAGAATATACACAGGCCTTAGGCAAAGAATTTATGAAGAAGACCCCAAAGGCAATCACAGTAACAACCAAAATAAATAAATGGGACCTGATCAAATTAAAAAGCTTCTGCATAGCCAAAGAAACTGTCACAAGAGCAAACAGACAACCTACAGAATGGGAGAAAATTTTTGCATGCTACAAATCCGATAAAGGGCTGATAAC
>CAUYSK010104917.1:0-17308 GCA_963575035.1 Avahi laniger
CCCAAGTAGCTGGGACTACAGGCATGCGCCACCATGCCCGGCTAATTTTTTCTATATATTTTTAGCTGTCCAATTAATTTCTTTCTATTTTTGGTAGAGACGGGGTCTCGCTCTTGCTCAGGCTGGTCTCGAACTCCTGAGGTCAACCAATCCGCCTGCCTCGGCCTCCCAGAGTGCTAGGATTACAGGCGTGAGCCACCGAGCCCAGCCTTGGTGTCTGTTTTAAATGACAGTGGGCCTCCCTGGGACAGTTCAGAGAGGGCTTAATGAGGAAAAAAAAAACAGCTGACCAGCAGGAAGTATGCCTGGGTGCCAGAAGAGGAAAGGATGGGAAGGGGGCCTTGGCCTCACTTCTCAAGCCCTTTGCTGAGGACAAGGGCCATGTAGAGGACACATCTGATAAACTCAGCTACCTCATGGGTGTTCTCAGGGTCCCCCACTCCCCCCATGCCGGGGAGACAAGCCCCAGATAATGCACAACGGCAGACAATCTAGACTTTGTCCACCCTTGAGCTCAGTACGGAACAAAAGAGGGGCCCTTAGACCTTAGACAAGGCATGAGGCTGGCTTGGTCTCTGTTAGGGTGACCAACCTTCCTGGTTCAGCCCTGAAAGATCTATCCCAGGCAACCCAGGACAGTTGGTCACCCTCTCTGTTCACTCTCTGCATGAGTGATTCCTCCCACAGGGATGGAGAGGAGGAGGCGAGCAGAGGTTTCTGCACGGCGTACACCCTGGTGCAGGGATGCCTGGGAGAACCGGGCCCTGTGGCTCCAAGGGTGCAGGACTTCTGTGTCCGTCAGGGGCAGAAGGCTGAGAGTCGAATGTTCTCAGATCTCCACTTACTCCCTTTGCAAACTTTGCTCCCCCCTCAGAGCTGCGGATCTTGCTGCTGTGTGGCAGTGACCTGCTGGAGTCCTTCTGCATCCCAGGGCTGTGGAACGAGGCAGATGTGAGTAGCAACGAGGTTTGGTGCACGCAGCGGGGGCTGGGAAGGCTGGGAAGGGTACCCTAACTTAAGTCTCCCACCGCCCCTGAGTTCCTAGGCGGGCAATCCATTCACATCACTAGAGAATTCTCACCTACTCCCAGGCTGTTTCTCCTACTGTGTTTGTGCACTCACTGCTCAAGCTTGCTCCCATAGAGCCCCTGGGAAAGAAGCAACCTGAGTCACAGAATGCCATGCTCCAAGCAGAGTCATGATTGGAGGGGTGTGTTGGAGGCGGGAGGAAGGGAGGGATAAAAATACCTTTGCCCTTTTGAGATTATTGTGTTTTGTTTTCCTTTGATTCCTTTTGAAGAGGTAGTAAATACCAAATACCACCCTAGAATTCCCTCAACAAGGAAAGGGGTCAAGAGGGGAGAAGTTAATGGCGAAAGGTCAGTAGGATCCTTCTGGCAATTGACTTGGCTTGAGGGAACCCAGCGGTTAAACTTATACCACTTAGAAGCTTCATGGACATCTTTTGTTGCCAGATCTTGATTGTGATGGTCTTACATCAGCTAATCCATAAATTACTCACTCTTCACACATACATTCATTCTTGTGCTTTCATTAATTCATTCATCTGATGGCCGGAGCTAATGCTAGCTCCCAACCTCATAGCCCTCTGCAAGCTGAATTCCCAGGGCAGCAATTCCAGACGTAGTGGACTTTTTATTATCTTGCTGTGTGACTCCATGCAAACCAGTCAACTCTTCTGGGCTTCAGTTGTTTTTTTAAACGTATAAAACGTTAGGCCAGGTACAGTGGCTCATGCCTGTAATCGTAGCACTCTGGGAGGCCGAGGTGGGAGGATCCCTTGAGCTCAGGTGTTCCAGACCAGCCTGAGCAAAATCAAGACCCCATCTCCATAAAAATAGAAAAAATTAGCAGGGGCATGGTGGTGCGTGCCTGTAGTCCCAGCTACTCTGGAGGCTGAGGCAGGAGGATCACTTGAGCCCAGGAGTTGGAGGTTGCAGTGAGCTATGATGACGCCACTGCACTCTAGCTGGGGCAACAAAGTGAGAGAGTGAGACTCGGTCTCCAAAAAATAAAAACAAATAAATAATAATAATAAATCTATAAAATGTTATCTACAGCATTCTGAGACGCTAAAGAAATATACAGTACAATGCTTGCCCCTAAGTATTAGGTGTCATGACATATACATAAGAAATCTTTTCATTTATATTTATGTGTCTCTGGAGTGAGAGACACAGAGAGAGAGAGAAAGAGAGAGAGAGACGAGAGAGGCAACCTTCAGGGTCAGACCTAAGATTTCAGTTCTGCTCCAGCATAGCTCACGACAGAATGTATTCGGAGCTTCAGTTTTCCCCATCTCTAAAATGGGTATAACAGGAAGACTTAAATGATATTGTCTATTTCAAGTGCCTAGGCCAGTACCTGACACACAGTCACGTGCAAGAACCGTCAGGGGGTGAATTCACAAATAGACACACAGATGTACACACACAGCTATTCAAGGTGAAAGGCATAAATGCTAGCATGCTGTGAGATAACCAAGAGGGAGGGACAGTTTCAAAGAAGCGAATTATACTATGTAATGCTTTCATCTCCATCCTGGAACAATTTCCTGCAGGTGAAATTGTAAACCTCCTTTCAGTTCTGGATTAAGTGGATTAATGAGCTTTCGCTTTCCTCGCTGCTTCACAGGGCGCTGTGAAAGTAAAAGGGAACGGGGGAAAGTTCTGTACGAGATCTCAGCAAAGCTCTTTCAGGAATCCAGGCAAATCTGCACAATTGCCCGGGGCCCCATTTTATGGGGATGCCTGGGCAGTCTGGGAGGGATTTAGAGGGCTGGAGTCAGCAGCCGGCAGGGAGTCCCTGGGGCCTGTTTACCAAGCCTGCGGGGTGAGCAGCCCCCTCTCCGGGGCAGACCCAGGCTTTGCGGAGCCTGAAGCTTACAGAGTTTGGGGCCCTGGCTGTAGGGCAGTCCCTCTCTGCTGCTCCCGGTGAGGTTGCTGACGTAGATCACAGGGCCTCTGACTTCTCTACAGAATGGCTCCAGGCGTGGTCAGATATTAACACCAACAGTTGAGGACCAGGGCGAAGAGCCGTAGGTCTTTCCTCTTCCGGTTGGTCTCTGGTATTGAGACCAGGGTCGGTTGGTCAAAACAGAAGATCTGAGAAACCAATAGCTATTGATTTACCAGGAATGTGCTGGCAGAGGCGGAGTCCCATCCTCCTCTGTTCCAGTGTGTTCTCACTTGACCGCTTGGCCACGTCTCCGCCCTGACTCTCTTCCCTTTCTGGATTCCCGAGGGGGATCACAGAATTCCAGTACTTTCTGAGTGGTTGTGGAAAAAGGAAAGGGATTTTCCTATCGCAATCCCAACCCCCAGTCTGAGATGGATCATTTTGGAGCACGCCCTGGAAGCTCCAAACTGATGAACTGACAGCAAGGGAGAGTGACCAACTAGTCCCAGTTTCCCCACGACTTACCCAGTTTTAAAACCAAAACTCCCACATCCTGGAAATTCCCTCAGTCCTGGGCCGACCAGGATGGTCGATTGCCCTGGAGACCCTGGGCCCCCAGCCTGGCTGTGCTCAGAGGACACCACTGTCCCTGCCAGCAGGGACGCGCATCTAACCTGTCCAGGGCGATGAGAATTCCAGTCCTCTGCCCACACAGCGAAGGATCGGGTGAAGCAGACCTTCATGCTGGCTCCAGAGGGCTTTCTAGAGCCTGGAGCAGACCCGCCTCCCCCTGCCCCAGCCCATTGCTCAGTCCCCGACCTCGGCCACAGCCTGTCTACGAGGTCCTTAGAGTCATTGCGTCTGAGTTGGAGGGGAGCAATGTCTAAAGAGCTGTTTCCTCACATAACGAGTGTCAATCTCAGCCTGCAACAGAGGTGTGCTAGAAATAGCACATTAACTTATTTAAATCAAATTAAAATTCCATTCCACATCCCTATCCTACAGGGATAGTGGCAGTTTAGTGTTAGTCATTGTTGATTAGCAGAGCTGAGAGGCTCCTATGTGCCCTGAATGTGAGGACAGTCCTTCAGTCTTAGTCCTCCGGGGTCACCCACAGGCGTCTTCCCTGTCCGAGCCGCCATGGTCCCTTAAAGTTCCACACCCAGCCGGGGCAGAGGACTCCTGGCCCAGTCTGGGCCCCGCCCTCCTAAGGCCACCAGGGCTGTTCTCCTCTGAGGCTTTGCCCTTGGGGTGCCGCCCAGGTGGGCTTCACAGATCTCTAGGTGCTTCTCACTGTGAGGAAAGTTGGCGTGAGGGCAACAGAGACGCTTCTTTCTTTGGACTCCGAAGGTATCTTCCCTCTTTTCTTTCCCCTCCTCAGGACTTTTAGTGAAATTTCTTGAGTGAGTTCAAGGCCATTGACTTCCATGATTTCTGGTTTTGTCCCGCAAGTCCCTCTTGTGAAGGGTCTGGCTCTCTGCTAGAAACAGGGTTGGGGGTAGGCAGAGGGGGGTACAGGGCGCATGAAACTAGATTCTGTCCGTATGTGGGGAGATAGGATCTCAAAGTCTGGAAAAGGATCATCTTCCAAGCCGGGGTACAGGGTGAGCCCTGCTTGTTGAACCAGCAAATTCTATCATCTGTCTGGGGTTTGCCTGGAAATGGACCATTTTAGGAATTTTAGTTCCTAATCACGAGACTCCCAGGGGTGAGACAGGTGAGCCCTGCTTCCGTCCCTGGCTGGCTCCTTTCTTTCTTCTTTCTCACTCTCTTCCCCTTTGTCAGAACTCATTTCTCTTTGTGACCTGGAGCCGCACGTGGTACTTGCTGCCACGGACCTCTGCTCGGAGACCGCGGGCCCAGCGCCCTGAGCCTACCTGTGCCTAGGAACAGGAGTGCAGGGAGGGGAGCAAAGCTGCTTCCTGGCAAAGTCCTGGGCCCTGGCTCCACACTCCGTCCTCCCATTGTTCTCCGGAATCCGCAGGACCGAGGCAGGGGAGAAGCCACTGTTCAGACAGGTGTGGGAGAACGAGGAGCCTCGCCCCATCTCGAGGGGGCTGTGGAGCAGCCTTTCCTCCAGCCAGGCTGGACACCAGCCGAGAAGGTCTTGTCTGTGTGGCAGCAGAACTGCCAAGGCCCCTTGCAGCGCGGCCACGCCCTCCCCACTGAGTCAGCTTTGCTCTTTCTTTCGCCTTGAATTCCTGAACCAAAGCTCTCTATCCAGATATCCAATCACACAATTAAAGGGACAACACCACCCCCACCCCAAACGCATCCTTGTGGCATTTCCCATTAGGCACTGAGATCCATTAGCCCACAGCGAATTCTGACCTTCTCTGACCAGTGACACACCCTTCCCCTTACATTCCATGGGGGGAAAAATTCCATTCATGCTCATCGAGTGTCTCTCAAGTGGAATACAAAAGAGCCGCTGTGTGGCCTGGCAGTTGACATTTTCAGTCTTGAATTCTAAGAGAAATCAAGATCCAGCCCCCCTGGACCAGCCTCGGAGACCAGGACCCGGGCCCTGATCCTACTCATCCCTGGCTCTTCGTTAGGGAACTAGTCTCCCCCAAGCGACCTGATGCCTTGCTTCGCTGTGTCCTGACACCAGCACCAAGGCGGGTTTCCAGGCAGGATCAGGAACTGTGGGAAATGGAGGCCAAAGCCTGTAGGGTCAGCCTCAGGCAGATTTGTGAAGCAGAAAGCTTTTATACTCACTCGCCTCCCCCTGGCAAAACCGGTTGTCCAGGGAGCCCACAACGCTGCGTGATGCTTTTCCATCATATTATGACAGAAGGCAGGTACATCCGTTCTGATCCAAGCATCCCTTCCTTCAGTCAATCTTGCAACAAATACTTACTGAGCGTCCAGTATGAACGTAGCATGTATTTGCCCTTGAGGCATTTGCAGTGTAAAAATACTTTTTATTATATTACTTCTTTATATTACATGAAATAAAACACATGCAAAGTTTAGAAGAGTTCCTGAAGCCAGTAAACACTCAATAAATGTTGACTGTTATTCACTTATTTCAAACTATGTATTGAGCACCTACTGTGTGGCTGACACTGTTTTTCACCGTGGGGTAACAGAGAAAACGAAGTAGACAAAGTACCCAACTGTGCACTCAGTGTCTAGTCAGGGAGACAGACAATAGAGTCTGATTTTCCTCATGGATAATTTCGCTTAACCCCCAGAACACATCTGTAAGGTGGAATCTCTATTCCCATTTTACAGATGTTGAAACCAAGGCTCAAATGGATTGGTTGGACTGTGACTCGTCCAAGGCTGTGTAGCTATTGAATGGCAGGATGTTCAGACTCTTAACCCAGATGAGACAGATGAGCGAGAGTAACAAAGTATAGCGTCCCAGGGCCACACGGGAGGACTTGGGCTTTGAATCATGGGCAGGATTGGGTTAAGTAGGGGCAAAGAGAAGAGTTTTTTTGAGTAGGGAGGATCCAGTATTGGAAATAAGACCTTTTGGGGAGATGGTTCTGGTTGGTTGAAATAGGTTTATCTTGGTTTTTTAGGGGGAAGGTATTAACTTTTGAACAAGCAGCAAAATCATTAAGTTTAATGATTCCATGTATTAGCTGCTCTCAAGGGTATGTGCATTTTAAATGAGCAAGGGTCAATGTTTAACCCAAAGGAGTGAAAATCTGGAGATGGAACATTAGGCGCCAGAGATGGGCCAACGAGGAAATTGTTTTTTCTTTTTTCTTTTTCTTTTTTGCACTCCCGAAAGAGCCCAACATTCCGCAGGCTGGTTCTAATTGGCTGCATCCTAAATTTTTCCAGCCAACCAGCCATGGGCTAACTGCTTCCTACATCCATCAGCGGTGGGAAAACAACCAAAGAAAATAAACAGAGGAAGAGCCTAGGGCATTAGCCACTCCAGAAGAAATCCCAGGGCCCCAGGACAAATGGAACAAAGACAAACATTGGGTTATTCAGGCTCAGATGGTTTTTATCAGACAGTCCAGCCGCAGCCAGGAAGCCTGGTGGACTCTCACACCCCAGGGATTAGGCCCTCACGCTGGTGAGACTGATGCCGAATTCACAGGCTCAGGGTAGGAGGCTCGGCAACTATCATGGGGGATTCTGGTGGTTCTCGTGCAAAAGGCGCCATTAGTTTGGTTTTCCAGCTTTTGCCTTGAGTCTGGAATCCCCTCCTGCCCACCTCCACAGTCAGCTGGACACTGGGAGTGGGGATGATTTCCTCTAGGAAGCTTCTCTGAAGGATGCTGTTTTTTGTTGTTGTCGTTGCTTTTCATTAAGAGAGCCATCCTGGAAATGCATTCCCACCTTCTTGACTACGGCCATTCTAGCCTCCACCAAGCCTTCCTTCCAGAGAGAGGCAGAGGCCAGAACGAGGGTGGAGATGCTTCACTGAAATGCATGGAGCACGGTGCAGAAGCTCCTCACACACCGTGTGGCTTCTGCTGGAAGCTTTCTCCCTGTATCTTTTTTAACCCGCCCGGAAGTATACAAAATTGTGTAGTCTAGGCAGTGATGTAGAGTGATGAATTGAGGACTTAACCTGTGGAAAGCTGGGGGAAAAAAAATAAAATAGGATATATTTTTCAAATCAAAATATTTTTAAAGCCTAAAAGCTTCAAGTCACTAAAACATGTCTTAAAAATGGATCTAGAAGAGGGGTGATATGACGGAAAGAGCCTTTACGACAGACCAGAGTGGATTCAAATTCGCTTACTAGCTGTGCAAATTGGACAGGTTATTGAATTTCACTGAGCCTTGGTTTCCCCATCTATGAAATAAAAACTGAGGCACATGTCTCAGAAGACAGTTGTTATGAGGGTTAAATGTGATATAAATAAAGCTCCTAGTGCTTGTGCCTGGCACGTAACAGATGCCTTCATAAATATTTCTTCCCCTCATTCCTGATGGCCCCATGTTTTTCCCTGATCACACTCATCTGGATTAGAAACACCATGGGCTCAGTCCCGGATGCACTGGACCTTGAGAATGCTGTTTGGGAGAGAAGGTCGGGATTCTGAACTCTGATCTCAGAATGCCCTTGCGGAGGATCTTACCAGTTAGGCCTGCCAGGGTAAATCAGTATACGTGGGATCCTGTTGCTAATGGAAGTCAAGCCCTCTGCTTAAAACACTCTAATGGCTTTTCTTTGCAATTGGAATAAAGACAGGGGATCTGTCATGATCTGGTCCTTGTCTACTTTCCCCACCTCTCTGTGTTCCTGTCCACTTGGTGTATTTGAATAGTTTTCCCCACCTCAGGGCCTTTATATCAGCTGTGGCCTCACTGGGGATGCTCTTCCCCAGACATCCCCAAGCCCAGCCCTTTCTTGCCATTTGAGTTTCAACATAAGGGTCATTTTGCTTTGTAATCAATATTGTATACTTAGCTCTACCTGGTGTTTTCTCATTTATGTAGGTATTTGTTTATGGTCTCTCCCCACTGGGAGATAAGCTCTGTGAGTACAGGGAACTTGCCTGTCTTACTCACCAACGCCAGAACAGTGCCCATTCACCATATACACTCAATGAAAGTTTGCCGAATGAAAGGTTACCTGGGGACAACTTGCCTCCACCATGGGATATGGCCCAAACGTTTGCCAGCTCCCCTAATATGTTAGTCACTATAAGATATTAGCCATCCAGGAGTAACCTGCCCTTATCCTTCAGAGCAGTAGATACAATTGGAAATATTCGTTTGCTTAATGATTCCCACTAGATACTGATGTGTCTAAGAGATGGATATCTGCCTTGCTCAACCCTGTGTCCCTAGAGTCTAGGACACTGCCTGGCAAAGACCACAAGGCATCCATCCAAAGTGTCCCCTGAAATCCAGCAGGGAATATCTTCAAATTCAGCCTCTTCGGGGATGATGACAATTCCACATTCCTTCCAAGAAATTTGCCGCCTGGGTCATGAGTGTTCTCTCCCCCAAGGCCAAAGTGCTTCCTGCCTCACCATGTCTCATATCCTTCCCTCAGATTCCCCTCATTTGGAGAAGTGGAGTCTACCCCCTCCCACTTCCTCTCCCCATCCCCACGCCTACCTCCCCTGGGGAGCCTTTGACCAGAAGATGAAAAGATGAGATCAAAGCTGTGCGTGTGAGCAGGAAGCTGAAGCAGGATGAATGTCCCACCTCTGAGGCATGACACGGGCCAGAGCTAAACTGAGAGGGCCCCTGTGTGCTGCAAGGGATGAAGATTGAGCCCCAGTCCTGCCCAGTGGAAGGTCGCACTGGCCTCCATGAGGAATGAAATCTACCAATCAGGACAGCTCTGCTGCACTGGCTACCCGCTCCCCGTCCCTCACCACCCCCAAGCGTGGACCCACAGAGAGCTCTTCATGAAGACGGGAGATGCTGGACCAAGAGCTCAGTGCCAGGTGCCTGGGCACACTCCTGCAGGCTCTGTGGGGAGGGGGATCTGAGTACCCTCCGCTTCCTGGGATCAGGTGTCTGCGCTTACACCCTCATTCCCCAGGGCAGAGGGGGAATGTCTTCATTCTTGCTGGAATTCCCAGAAGTGCCGATGTGCTTTTCCTATAGCTATAGCATTTTGACCTCATCCCAACCCAGCCCAGAGTGTTAGCAGCTTAGGCAACTGTCCACGTGATTTCAAACAACACTTCCCAAGGTGGGTGCACATCAGAAGCATTAGGGGGCCTTCCAAAGAGAGGCTCCGGAGCATTGACACGTACCATATCAAAACTCCCAAGGCAAGGTCCGGGAAATCCGCTTTGTTATTGTTGATTTGATTTGATCTGATTTCTTTTTTCACAAATAAGACTTTTTATTTGTCACCGTTAAAAGTCTGAATTTTAAGCAGATTCTTGGTCCAGTGGCTTGTATCCATCAGTTTATTCAACATCAGCCCCTGTCTCTCCCTCAGCAGCTTTTCCAGAACTACTGTCTTCACCATGAAGCTCCACGAGTTTTCCCAGTTTAAACTTGGGCTTCTTCAGCATTTTTACTTTTCTAAGGAAGACATCGCAGGGAGGACAGATTGGCAAGCCTTTTCTATGTTTTTTCCAGTGCTGTCCAGAATCAATTTATTGACCATTTCTTTCAAGTCATTTGTCTGCACCTCTTCCGTTGTGATTTCCATCATCTTCCAGATCTGGCAGATCTGTTGGTTCTGAGCCTAAGAGGGCTTCCACGTCTGATGCTGTGTTTTTTAGTAAAACCAACACAGAACAGACAAAGCAGATGACCATCCATGGCGTTTTGTTTTTTCTTTTTTTTTTTTTTTTTTTTGAGACATAGTTTCACTCTGTTGCCCTGGCTAGAGTGAGTGCGGTGGCGTTAGCCTAGCTCACAGCAACCTCAAACTCCTGGGCTCAAGCGATCCTCCTGCTTCAGCCTCATGAGTAGCTGAGACTACAGGTATGCACCACCATGCCTGGCTAATTTTTTTCTATGTATTTTTAGTTGTCCAGCTAATTTCTTTCTATTTTTTTTTAGTAGAAATGGGGTCTCGCTCTTGCTCAGGCTGGTCTCGAACTCCTGAGCTCAAACAATCCGCCCTCCTTGGCCTCCCAGAGAGCTAGGATTACAGGCGTGACATCCATGGTCTTGACATCAACATGAGCTTCGGTCATAGTCTGCCATTTTTTGACCATGGAGCACTCTTTATCATGGGAAAGATCCAGGCCATGGAAGTTAGTCAAGCAATTTTTTTCCTAAACATTCTCAGTAATTAGCTTGAAAATTTTCTAAATGCCACTTCATAATTTTGCAGATTAGGAAGGTTGGTTCAAACATATGACCCTTGAGGCTATCAAGGAACCCTTGGTTCCTTGAGTGTTCGTGACTAGGGCTTTTCCAATAGTTCTTATATTGAACATATCTGGTTCGTTCCCATCATACTGTTCTTAGAGAATGGAACAGGGCTTTCTTCTTGACTACTTTTTGCCATGTTTTGTAAAGTGCTTGTTTTTGCCAACCACCTCGGTACTGCTCAGAGAGCCTAAATGGTGGGAATGCAACTCTCAGGAGAATTTAGGTATTAGGGGTGGCTGGGGGGGCAAGGGATGCAACATTAATTAGGGTGGCCAAAGAGGGTCTCACCAAGAAAGTGATATTTAAGTGAAAGGTTTTGAGCCAAGGAACAGTCTAATTTGACTTATATTTTAACATTATCAGTCTGGATGTTGGGAATAGACTGAAAAAGGCAAGAAAATAACAGGGAGATTAGAGCAATCCAAGGAGTTATAATGGAAGTGAACTAGTTCCCTGATGCTACAGACTTGGTGCCTTAAAATAACACATATTTATTCTCTTAAAGTTCTGAGAGCCAGAAGTCTGAAATAGGTTTCACTGGGCCAAAACCAAGTTGTTAGCAGGGCTGAACTCCATCCAGAGGATCTACAGAGGAATCTTTTTCCTTGACTCTCCTAGCTTCTAGAGCTGCATTTGTTGCATTCCTTGGCTTATGGCCTGTTCCTCCATCTTCACGGCCATAGTACAGTGTCTTCAGATCTCTCTCTGCTCCTTCTTTACGTCATCTTCTCTCTTCGGTCTCAACTCTGCCTGTTTCTTATAGGGACACTTGTTACTACATTTAGGGCCTGCCCAGATAACCCATGATAATCTCAAGATCCTTCATTTAATCCCATCTGCAGAGTCTCTTGCCACATTCACAGGTTCTAGGGATTAGGACCTGGATATCTTTGGGGGCCATTCTTCAGCGATCAGAGGAGGCTTGGATCAGGGTAGAAGTGATGGAAATGGTGAGAAATGAGCAGATTCTTGGATTTGTTTTGGAGATACAGTCTCCAATTAGATACAATTAGATTACCCTGTGGACTAAAGTGGGATGTGAAAGAAAGAAATCAAAGAAAATACCAAGGCTTTTGGTCTGAGCAATTGTAAGAACAGAGTTTCTATTTATTGAAATGAAAAGGACTATAGGAAAAGCATTTGGGGGGGGTGATGTATCTATTTAGTTATATCAACAGGTCCAGGGGCTCATGGATGTATGGAGATTAAGTTTGAGATCCAAGTGGGCATATTGAGAAGACAGCTAATGCGTGAGTCTGCGGTTCGTGAGAGAAGTTTATGCTGGCCATATTAACCTGGAAGCTTTTGGAGTGTCTTTGAAGCCTTGCGATTGAATGAAATCATTAAGGGTGGGAGTGTAGATAGAAAAGAAAAGAGGTCTAAGGACTGGGTCCTGGGAGACTCCAGGGGCTCAAGGTCGGAGAGAAGAGAAGAAATTAGCATAGGAAGAGCAAAAAGTCGCATCCAGAGAGGTAGGAGACAAATAGGAAGTGGTGTCGGGAGGCTTAGTGAAGACAGGGAATGAGGGTAGGGTGTGAAGGACAGCCCAGCCCCCGGAGGGAGATGGGACCGATAAGACCAAGGGCACAGCTCGCCAACTCTAGCACCTAGCCCCTCCGCACCCCTGAAACACACACACACAGATACCCTCCAGCGTGAAATCACATCCATACCCTGGTGTCTGGCCAAAGGAGCAGAGAGCGTCTGCAGTCTCTGGCCTGAACCCCTGCGGTGATCCCCTGAAGCGCTCACCCCATCTGTGATTCCCAGGAACAAGCCTGTCTCTCTTTTCTGGAAAAGAAAACCATCTTGAGCAGCCAGTTCTCCATCTGCTTGCCACCCACTGATCAGCCTGGCACAGTTATTGATTGGGTGCTCAGATCATTAGGTTCTTAGTGAGGAGCAGCAGCTGCACTAATGTCGCCCACAGGAGGATTCCCCCGTGAGCACAGACTGCCGCTCTGAGCTGTTATTTTCATGCTTTAAACTAGAACGCTCGCTTTAAATAGCCCCAGTTATCACGCGTGTCGTACATGAAGCAGCCATCGAGTTCTCAGAATCAACTTGAAGGCAGATCCTACATTACACAGTCTACACCAGATTATTTTGAAACATGTACATAACCGAACAGTTTAGGAATCTCCATGTTTACCAGCTTGGATGGACACTCTCTTCTCTCCTCCCCTCCCTTCTCTTCTACCCTCTCCTCTCCTCTTCTCCTCCTTTCTCCTTCCTATTTTTCTCTGCCATACCAATTTCCCTGGAGTTTTCATTTAGCACTCAGACCACTGGGGCTCAAACTTGCATATTGGAATCACCCGAAGAATTAAAAAAAAAAAAAATACTCCAGCATGGGTCCTATACCCTTTGTTAATTGATCTTGAGTGTGAACTTGGCTTTGGAATTTTTAAAAGCCCCTCAGGTGATTCTGACATGTAGCCAAATTTGAGAGCCAGTGTCTGAGTGATGAATCCCAGTGCAATATTCTAAAAGCTACGGCAGAAGGAGCTGACTAACCCCAACTCCCTGCTCTGCCCTTCCCTGTCATTCCAGTTTATAGGACAAAAGATTTCATGCCAGTTTACTTGATCTGAACACCACCGGTGGATGCAGCATGTTGTGTAATACTCTGTCTTCCAAATGGCATGATCCAACGGGGGCTCTGATACTCCACATCCAGCTTTTAACTTCTTTCCCCAACTTCACTTTTACGGCACCTTTGGCCAACTTCTTATTTCAGCATCAGAGTTCCAGCAGCAACTCTAGGTCCAGCTGTAAGGAATGGGAGAAGCAGAGCAAAGGCTGGCGGAAATATTCAGGCTGTGCACGCACACCCACACACACGCAATGTGCACAAAACCAATGAATCAGGCTTAGAAATGGAATTCTGCTGGTGCAGAAATCCTCCAGTAGAGAAGAACGGGCCACACAGTGTTCCAGAATATCTCTTTTTGTAGCATTTGTTTGGAGAATTATGGGAAAAAATCCAGAAAAAATCTTGTCTCCCAAGCAGGTCTTGCTCAATGAGCGTGATTGCTTAGAAGGGACCCATCTCCTCCTCCGTGTCCCCATCCAGAGTCCATAACTGGCAAGATCTAAGCAGTAATACGCTCAGGCTAGATTAAATGCCATAACTTTCAGGCTCTTTGAAAATAAAAATTGGCATAAATTTTCAGAAAGTAACTTGGTAATATGTCTCAAAAGCTTGAAATATGTCCAGTTCATATCCTTTTATCCAGTTATTTTACTTCTTATCCAAAGGAAGTAATCAGAGATGTGATAAAAGATTTATGTACAAAGATCTTCTTCAAAGTGTTGTATATAATTGCAAAAGGTCAGAAGTAACCAGACACTTTCCACAACAATATAGGACTGGTTTAATATATCATGGTGTGAAATATACAAAATGTTTAAACTTACGTCTTCAAATCATTTTTAATGATGTGAGAAAATGCTCACAATATAACGCTAAATGAAAAAAACGCAGGGAAAATCACTAATTTTGCAGTTTAATCCAATTGGGCCTATATACACCTATTTGGAAAGAGAAGAACACTGGACAGAAATACACTAAAACGTTAATGGTGGTTACCTGGATTGTGTGATTATAATTGATTGCTATTTATTTTTTATGGATTTTCCAAGCTTGTATTGCATCTATAATCAGAAAAAGGAAAGTAGTTTTTTTTTTTTGTAATGAAAAGAAGGGTTCATTCCTCATTATGGCACCAAGCTTCTATCAAAGGCTGATCTCAGAAGTGACCCCAACAATCATCATCATCATCATCATCCTCTCACTGCCTGGGCACATAGCGATGCCTTCTAAGCACTTCTCTGCTCTTGGCTACCCTTGAGCCCAACAGCTGCTTTCACGTGGGTGAGCCAGGGGAACCTTTCAGTCCCTCTCATGAAGTCCAGCTGAGGGCTGAGGTATGCTTGCTGGACAGTGGGACCTGTTTCGCCCACGAGGGTGTCTATCAGGTGAGGATCATATGTCATTCATGTAATTCTGAAGCATTATGAACTCAACAGGAGCCTCAGGAATTGAAGAGATCTTGCCCAGACATGTGAAAGTGCATTCATTCATTCAGTGTAGAGTATTTATTAAGTGTCTTCTACGTGCCAGGCAAGGTTTTCACTCCTTCTACTAACACGGTTATGTATGGGCCGTTACTTGAAGGAGCTGACTGATGGGGCCAAGAAGGCTAGTTTGGGACTAAAGCTTGGGTCCCACATGAAAGAATGGAAGATGGCTCCAGCTTGCTGCATAGTCTGTTGGTGGGAGTTTAGGGTCATGGTGTCACCAAAGGGCTCTCTCTGTTTCTTCAGATGGAGGTGATTGTTGGGGACTTTGGGATTGTGGTGGTGCCCCGGGACGCAGCCGACACAGACCGAATCATGAATCACTCCTCGATACTCCGCAAGTACAAAGTGAGTCCTCCATCTCCCTGTGGATGTATCTCTGGGATGTGACCCTTTCCTGAGAGTCCTGGGAGGGTTGGAGGGGTGAGGGATCAAGTGGAGCTCAGTGTGAGGGACTGGCAACCTACTCTGTCTGCTCTATCCTCAGAACAACATAATGGTGGTGAAGGATGACATCAACCATCCCATGTCTGTTGTCAGCTCAACCAAGAGCAGGTACGTTTGACAAATGGCAGAGAGACTTTGGTTGAACTGGCTTACAAGTTTCCACGCAACTTTCCTCAGTTAAAGGTGACCCTCGGATTCAGGCAGACACCTGCTGACACATATTCAGCCTCCTGTTTGGACCTCATTTATTTGTCCCCACTCATTTACTGATGAAAGGCCAGTCGGGAGGGGACAGGGACAGTCCATTATCTAGTCTTAGCTAGTTTGAGGAGAGAAGAGGATGTTTTTAGTTGTGGACTCTTTAGTGCTTATGGAATAATGTATTAGTAAGGATATAGGCTAAGCTGCCATAACAAAAAGATCCCGGTATTAAGAGTTTTAAACAAGTTAGATGTTTAGTTCAAAAGGAATTGAATCGGCCAGGCACAGTGGCTCACGCCTGTAATCCTAGCACTCTGGGAGGCTGAGGCGGGCGGATTGTTTGAGCTCAGGAGTTCGAGACCATCCGGAGCAAGAGTGAGACCCCGACTCTACTAAAAAAATATATAGAAAGAAATTAGCTAGACAGCTAAAAATATACAGAGAAAAAATTAGCCAGGCATGGTGGTACATGCCTGTAGTCCCAGCTACTCGGGAAGCTGAGGCAGTAGGATTGCTTGAGCCCAGGAGTTTGAGGTTGCTGTGAGCTAGGTTGATGCCATGGCACTCTAGCCCAGGCAACAGAGTGAGACTCTGTCTCAGAAAAAAAAGGAATTGAATCTATGACCTCTTCAGTATGAAGCTTCCATCTCTGGGTCCACAGCTGCTGCAGTGACAATTCTTCTCAGCCAGTGGGAAAAGGCAAGGTGAAGCCCATGACGGGAAGTCTTGTCTTTAAGAAGGTGACCCAGAGTTGTTCAAATAACTTCCCTTTGCATCCCACTGGCTCAAGAATGGTGGGACCCTGGGAAATAGACTTTATAACTTGACAGCCATATGTCCAGATAAAACTCAGGAGATTCTATTACTAAACTAAAGAAGGAGAGAATGGATACTAAAGGCCAGTTAACAGTCTCTACCATGAATCCCAAGTGGAAATATCCAGTGGAATGGTGAGATATATGGAATACAGAGGTCTGGAAGCATAAAGCTGAAAGCCGTGAGCGTATAAGTGTCAATTAAAATTCCAGGTGTGGATGAGCTCACGGAGAGAGTCAAGAAGAGAAGAAGGCTATATGGAATATGCAAACATTCTAGCAGTTAAAAAAAGGCTAAGAAGCAGTCAGAAACCACCAGTAGTGGTGGCCCAGAAACTAAGGCAGGAGAGGGTACAAAGATGGGGAGCATTGTCATCTGTGTCACATGTTTCAGAGAAATCAAAGGAGCACAGGACTTTAAAAGTCCACTGGACTCTTCCCTGGGAGGCAATTACAGGATACTACAAGAGTAGCATCAACTGCAAGGTGAGGGCAGAAACCCAAGGAGAATTGACAGTGAGGGGAGAGGGGAAGGCTGTGATTCCAAACACAGCCGCACATTAGAATCATCATGAAGAGTTACCCAACAGTACAAATTCCTGTGTCCCATTCAGCCCCATCAGAATTTGTAGGGGTTGTGCTTAGGAATCTGCTTCCAGGATGAATCTGATGAAGTTGGGATTGGCATTTGGAAACCACAGGTATAGACACTTTTTTCCAAAAAGCTTTACTATGCAAGAGGCACTTAGAGACCTAGCTTGCAAGGTCAAGACAGTGTATGCGTTGAAAGGCAGTGAGCCGTTTTCCAGGGAGATCTCACAGGCAGGGCTCAGATGCCTTTCAGAATCTAGATATTTGAATGAGTATATGAAGTTTTACAAATAGCTTATTGGGCCTGAAATTCTCAAGACAATTATATGAGGAGAGAACAGGAAGCAGCTAGACTAAGGCTGGAGAAAAACTGCAGAAACCAAAATTTATCACTGGAGTCCTTCATGCCTATTGGTGCCTCCCCTCCACGGGCTAACAGACGAGGGCTCCTACAGGAAGGAAAAGATGTGGTC
>CAUYSK010104918.1:0-13832 GCA_963575035.1 Avahi laniger
CTGGACTAAACTTAGGCCCATTATCCAAAGTGAGGCACCACAAGAGCAGAAGAACAGGATCCATTTGTACTCGCCATCAAATTGGTACTAACTGATCAACACTCGGGTGATCACATGGCAGAAATACTCTCCAGGGATTAGCGGGATGGGGGGGGCAAATCTACAACTAAAGGACACGTGGAGCACTAAAGGGAGGGAAGGGCACGCCTTTAACCTGCATTTGGGTGAGGCAAAGACATAAAGTGTAACTAGAATGTTTGTACCCTCACAATACCTTGGAATAATAAAAAAATAAAATTACAATTTTTATCCCCATATAAATGTAGCCTCACAGAAGAGCTGAAATTTCACATATTGAGTTATAGTACTTTCAAAATTTATTTTACTTGGGCGAAATACTATATTTGTCAATTTCTAATAATTCCTATAACGGTGTCAAGTTTGCAACATGAAACTAATGAGTAGTTGGTAATTTCAGAAGTCAAGATGATCTAAAGCAATTTATTTTTTTAATTAGAATTTGAGAACTACAGTTTCAAAATGTGCTATTACATTGAAAATCTTTTTATATTATTTCCTAGGTATCAGAACCAAGACATCTTTTCCTTCCCAAACTACTGAATGACACAGATATTCTTTTTGAAGTAACACATAATATTGTATTAGATCTTTGGCATAATTTATATTTTGAAATGTAGGAAAAATATGATGTTTCAATAAGCTATTACAGTATAAGAAAACCTTAACAGCTTAAAACAGCACCCATTAAATGGTTCTGTGGATCAGAAATTTGCGTTGGTTCTGAGAGGTCTGTCTGGTCTGACGAAGGCTTAACTGAACTGGACTGAAGTTCACTCATGCATTTGTGGTCAACTGCTGGGAATATCGTGACGGTCCGTTGGTTGAATGCTTGCCTTCTCTTCCACATGGCCAATCCATTTTCCAACAGGTTAGCCGAGACTTGTATACATGGTCTGAGGGATCCATGTTTAGCAAAAGATGGCATATCCTAGTGAAAAAGATGTTTCATGCCCCTGCTTTTGTCAGATTTGTTAATGCATCACTGGCCAAAGGATATCACATGGCCAATCCACATTCAAGTGGTGGAGAAATACACTCTATTTTTTCATAAGAGACTCAAAAAAGTCACTTTGAAAGGGTATGGATAAAGAAGGGGAATAATTTCATATAATTTACTGCATGCAATAATTATTTACTATTGAACAAAATTTACCTCATAAATCTTATTTTCTTAAAGATATATTTTAAGGTGTTAAAATAATGATTTTCTATGATTTACAGAGTTATATAAGACCTAGAATCACATTCGTAGCCTTGTATAAACATAGATTATTTTCAAAATTTTAAAAATATTAATATTAATATGATGGTAGTTTCATAATTCATTAGTAGCTTTTTTTTCCTATTTCAAAGTATTACAGGGTACATATGTTTTTGGTTACATGGATCACTTTTGTAATGCTTGAGTCAGGGTTAAAAGTGTGCCCTTCGCCCAGATAGTGTTCATTGTAACTGTTAACTGTGTTTTCAGACATCCCCTCCTCCTCACTCCCCGATGCTTGATTTCCATTGAGTTTTACTTCTCTCTGCACAACAGTGCTCATCAGTGAGTTTCAATTTAATAGTGAGTACATGTGGTGTTCGTTTTTCCATTCGTTAGGTACAGTAGTAGGTTTTTAACTATTTAGAAAACATTGGAGATCTAGCAACCAGTCCAATGACTGGCTGATTTTGTGATTGTATATGTTACATAGAAAATATATTTTATACATTTCAAAGTATTTGCATCAAAGATATTTAAATTATATACAAAATTTTGTCTTTAAATTATAATTATTTACTCTATTTCTATTCCCACTTTATGAATGTAATCCTAATGATGTATTGTTTTTTCTTCATGACCTTTAAAATTTCTTTATAAAATAAAGAATAAAAATAGAGAGTAAAAATTAACATAATTAATAGTTTTATTTCATTAGCTTCCTGGAGACTAGGATAAGTTAAAATGTTAACTGTCAAATTGGGTATTTATCTTTTTAAAAATTTAAACTATATTGGTAGAGCTTATATCTTAATCTCTGCCTTTTCCTTAAAACCCTTGCCAAATTATAAAACTAAGATGTTCACTTCCTAGAGAAATTCAGCATGTTGACGGTGGGGAAGACTTTTGGTTTTGTTTTCCATCTGGTTTTCTTGGAAGCTACGGTCTTGGAATGAGGTGCATTTCTGAGTCTGAACATGTTCTACTGAAACTATGAAAAAAATTTCACCTGCATGACAGATTACTGAAAATGTAGGAGTTAGGAATGTGAGAAAGTAGGAATATACATGTGTTCATTTATAAATTCTACTTTTTTCATTCTGAAATTTTGAGCTAATTAATATACTATAATATGATAGCTAGAATTGAAGAAGAGCTGATAGCATCTGCAATATCTGATCCAATTCCTACATCAGAATAGTAATAGCATAATTATTATGATGATTAAAATATTCTAATACCAACAGAGGTCTTGGTCTTCAGCAAGCTGTAACCAAGAGTTCACACTGTTTTTGTATTATCTCAAAATAAAATCATTTAGGAAATATAAAAACTGTGCAGACAAAATGTGAATTTCATAAAGAAATTCAGTTGCTTGTTTTCTTTTAGAATTTATGATTTGGATATATAATATAGGGTTCTATTCGACTGCACTCGCTCACTGATTTTGATAAAAAAAATAAAAAAGAACCTAGTGTGTTCAACAGAATTGTAAAGATGTCTCCTTCTCCAGGTTATTCAATTAAACACTGGTACAGGTAGGCCTGAGAAGAGATTTACAGATGGAATCAAGGTTGCTAAATAGCTGAGTTTAAAATGGGGTGGTATCCTGAATTATCCAGGTGAGCAATGCAATCACACGAGCCATTACAAGCAGAAGAGGAGAGCAAAAAAGTGAGTCTAAGAAAGGCAGTGGAACAAGGCAGCTGCAAGAGAGGGCCGAAAAGCAGGTCAGAGAGATTTAAAGCATGAGAAGGACTTGACCACGGCTTTGAAGATGAAAGAAATGGGTGACAAGCCAAGGAACGAAGCAGGCCCCTTGAAGCTGAGAATAACTACCAACCAACAGCCAAGAAGAAAGCTGTAAGCTCAGTCCAACAACTATACGAAACTGAATTCTGACAACAACCTGGATGAGAAAGGAAATAGATTTTCTCCTAGAGATTCCAGAAAAAAATATATTGATGTTGGCCTTGTAATATCCATAGTAGATAACCCAGCAGAGGTCACTCAACTGCTGACATACAGAATCGTGGAATGTAATAGTAAATATTTGTTGTTTTAAGTTTATGGTAATTTGTTATGACAACAAGAGAAAACCCCAAAAATTACTTTTGAATTCTATGAAACACACTTAATCTATCATTATGCTTTTTTTTTTTTTTTTTTTTTGAGACAGAGTCTCGCTTTGTTGCCCGGGCTAGAGTGAGTGCCGTGGCGTCAGCCTAGCTCACAGCAACCTCAAACTCCTGGGCTCAAGTGATCCTCCTGCCTCAGTCTCCTGAGTAGCTGAGACTACAGGCATGTGCCACCATGCCTGGCTAATTTTTTCTATGTATTTTTAGTTGTCCAGATAATTTCTTTCTATTTTTTAGTAGAGACGGGGTCTTGCTCTTGCTCAGGCTGGTTTAGAACTCCTTTCCTCAAACAATCCACCCGCCTCGGCCTCCCAGAGTGTTAGAATTACAGGCGAAAGCCACCGTGCCTGGCCTGTCATTATGCTTTAATTTGTTAATTTATGCATCTTTCATGCATTATTCTGTTGGTTGATCCAGATATAGAGGGAAGGAGAAAGAGAGAATCTTTATAACAATTATCACCGTGTAATTAAATATATATCTGTGCGCTATTTTATTTTATATTTTTGACCCTTGATAAAAAGAATGCTCCATTCTTCATTCTCGGACCATATTTTCATCGTTGACCACTATACAAAAGCTGTCCGGAAAGTATCCAGCTATTTAATATGTTCTCATCATATTAACAATGGCTGGATACTTTCTGGACAGCCTTCATATATGAAGCACAAAGCCAAAGTCTGGAAATTGAAGAAATTCTGATTGAATTAATGAATTGATGAATGAATGGTGGACATATATGTTACAAAGCACATATTTGAAACTATACACTCTAATAAATATAAGGAAAATAAGATGTGAACTGCAAGTTCCATGATGGTGTAGAAAACAATGAAGACCATAAGTTTTGGCAGAAGTTAGTAGCTATATTTGGTTAGTACAATTAGAAAAGATTTTTTTGATTAAAGATGCTTCTAATAAATAAAAAATGGATAGGATATTGAGAACCACAATTGATATAGGCAGTGTCCAAAGCAGTGTCCAAAGCAGAGGAAATCTATAAATGAAGACAATATGTTTTAAAGATTATTTATAATTGTCATTGGGGTCCTGAATGGGTTTACATTGTAGGGATTACTGATGCAAAACTAACAAGGATTCAGTTTACAAAAGAAAACCATTGAGATTTTCTGTTTATCGATGCTCCATGCCAATTTTAGAAACATCTCTGATATTTTTATCCTACATTTAAGTGTAATGACTCAGAATTATTAATTCCATTTTTTTAATATACAAAATGTTTTATATAAAAACACCCTGCATTAACTGAGTGACTGGCATCAAAATTTTAATTTTTTTTTCTTTTAGAAGCCTTTAAAAAGATCCCAGGGATTGAGATTCATACTATGCCTACACTAAGACTGAAATGCAATAGTTTACATTTAGACTAGAGAAGTATATCTAATCTTTAGTTTTCTAAGTTAGAATGTGATCAATTGATTAATCATCTGTGAGTCATTCCATTAATACATTTATTCTGAAAATCTGCTCACATTTTCTTATAATTTAAAAAGCCCAAAATTATTGAAAATACATCTTTTTAAATAAAATGAAATATTCGTTGATATAACTAAAACCATATTTATATAACCAGATTATTTTAGGAGTCTTACCATTTATGTAGAGAGTTTGGTTGGCTACAAAAACCCAAATAGTCACTAGATGTCTTTAGTTTTCTCCACAGTTGATCAAATGGCATGGACTTTTAAAGCAAGTCCCATTAAAAAAGATCTGACAGTCTTAATGTGGGTAGGGAACAGGAAGACAACTAGTTTAAACTAAAAATAAACAATATTTTATATCACTCAAAAGCAGAACTGTGTCCTAAACTATTCTACAAAGCCTGTACTTTTTGGTAAACTGTGGAAATCATGGATACATGTTTAGGCTGAAAGTAGGTGTTCTTGATATCAAAGCTTCTATTTGCTCATTGGCTATGGTTTCTTTTATGATTATGATGATGTTTGTCTCCATTTTATTTTTTTAACTAACTGCTCATAATTTTTTTAAAAAATTGTGATTTAAGGCAGGTGTATGTTCTCATTAATCTTTTAGTTTCTTATTTAGGGCATACTCTGGAGCCAATAATGATGTATAATAGGTGGTCAATTAATCTTTATTGGCACTTTCTGCTTTTCTTGCTAATACAGAGACTTTTTAATGCAGTCTTCTTTTTTACTGAACTTTTTGAACTATCTCTTTAATTCAGCTCTTGTTTCAGGAGAGAACTGGTATCTAAACAGCAGTTTTCAATAATTGGAAAGATTTCTGTAATTTTATATACTATTTTTGTAAAATAACTGAACTCTAGTTTTGTAATTGCTATAGTTGCTACAATATATGGCCACCTATCTGGAAGTAGACAGTGATAATTTGTTAGCTTATTGAGTCATCGAATTACATCTGACATCTCCCTAAATAAATTGTAAACTCTTGAAACGGAAGAATATGTTTTATTTCTCTGCATATGTAGAAGTAGGTACAAGTTGACTGTTATCTTTCAGATGCTCACAGATGTCTCCTGTTGTTGCCAAGTGCCTTTGGACGTATTCATCTCCTCCTGTTCACCCTATACATGAGGGGGTTTCATGCCCTAGAGTTATGGGGAACACGGGGGTGGGGGAGACTTGACAATAGACAGCTGAGGTGACAGCAGTTTATTAGTCACATATACTCACAGCCCAGGGGATGAAGGAACTACATGCCACAAAGCACAAAGGGCCACCCAGGAGCTGTACTCAGGAACAGGGTGAAAAACCAATGCCCTTGGAAGGCGGGCTTTTTTGGATCAAGAGGGCAAGAAACACCTGATGCCCAAAGGAGGCTGCCATTAACTTGTTTGAATAATTACGTGGGCCAACAGGGGCCTAATGCCCTCTACTCAGAGATTAGAATGAGCTATTCCTCGTCCCCATGAGAAGGAGGATTGTTTGATTAGAGGACTTCCTCTTTGGGAGCCCTGCCGGGAGGTGGGACTTGTGATCAGGCTATTCCAGCCCCTCCTGGCTTTCCCCAAATGTCAAGGCACACACAATATTGGGCCATGATCTTGTGCCTAATGAACTGGATGTCAGCAAGTGATTTCACCACCTGTGGAAATTACTCATCACAGTGTGCTGTTGATTCCTGACCTATAAATCACCCCTTTGCAAGTTCCTTGCTGTCGTACTCCGAGTACACCACTCTGTTCCTGAGTACAACTCCTGGGTGGCCCACTGTGCTTTGTGGCATGCAGTTCCTGCATGCCTTGGGCTGTGAGTATATGTGACTAATAAACTGCTGCCATCTCCTCTGTCTATTGTCAGGTTTCCCCTTTGTTCCCCGTAACCCTAGGGCATGAATCCCTCCCTCATGTATAGGGTGAAGATGAGAAGATGAGTACATCCAACTAAGAGTGCACAAAAAGGAAGGACCAGCCATCTTTCCCTCACCTATTATTTTGAGAAGGACACAGATCATTTCTCCAATTGAAGCCCTAGGACATTGTCCTTCCACAGGAGTATCAATATTTGATCTTTCAGAAGAAAGCTTCAATATCAAATGTTGTTATGTTGCTCACCTAACCTGATATTTAAAGGACTTGAAAGTCAGGCTGAAATCTCATGTGTTAGCCTCATTCCCAACTTTCCTGAACTTCTGTAATCTATTCAAAGCTCTTCTCTTGTTATCTTTCAAGCATATTTTAATCTTCTCTAATGTTAGGTTAAATAAAATTGTGCTTCCATCCAGGGAAAACCTATGCTGTGTGAATAATCTCTCTCATCCTCATTTTCTTATAAATAGGGAAATGCTATTATGCACTTTATTTTTTTCATGAGGATTAAATGAAATAGTGGATTTAAATTACTCGTTGCAGTGTTACACTGATTATAAATGCTATGCAATATCATTTCCATTAATATAATCCCAAGACAGAGCTCAAGAAAGAATCAAAGATGGCATTGTCATTGCTTGCTTAGAATAGCATTGTAACATTAAAATATAACTATCTCATATATCCACATAGTGGAAAACTAAAAAGCCATTAGAAAGCACATGAAATTTAAATGCATAAACTGTCTTTTTAAAAATAACTTGAACACTTATAAAATATTTATTTATGTTATAAAATACAACATAAAATAAAAAGTAAGCCAAAAAGAATATGATGAAAAACCCTATTTTGAGAATGCCAATGTAGAAAAAAACCTGAAAGGATATACAATAAAATATTTTCTCCACATGAGTAGATTATACTAGTTTTTTTTTATTATTATTCCATTACAAATTTTTTAAAAATTTTAAAAAGTACATCATCATATTATTCTAATCTATTCTGGAAGTCTTACCAGATCATCTTACTTTCTGGTAATGGCACATTTCTTTGAATTGTCAAAGTTTTTTGTCTGTTTCACCCACTTATTGATTACCATATGCTCTTTAATTTTGTTTATTTGTTGTTGAGATATTCTGATCATCACTGACAGCCAAAAATACTACCTGAAAATTTAGTGGATTAAAAATAATTACTTTATTACATAATTTTTTGAGTCCAGAGTCCAGGTGGTATTTCATTGGGTAATTCTCGTCGTCAGCTAGAATCAGCTGATGGACTTCAGTTGGCTGCTGAGCTGAGCTGGATGGTCTAAGGCAGCTTGCTCCTATGCATGGCTGGCACTATGCTGGAGATAGCTGGAAGACTGGGCTCAACTGTCTTCACTCCTCATGTAGTCTCATGATCTCTCCATATCATCTCTCAGGATATTCATATTTCTTACATACTGGCTTAGGTATCTTTGAGATCAAGTTGGAAGCTGCCAGTCCTCTTGAAGTCTGACCTAGAATTTCCATAACATTACCTCCACTATCCTCTGTTGGTTGAAGCTTTCACAGATCAGCCTAAATTCAAGGAGGAGGGAAACATACCTCACTTCTTAGTGGAAGAATAGATTATTTGGGGCCAAGTCTAATTCTACACAGGAAGCTACTCTACAGTACAAGAATGAATATTTATTATAATTCTGAAAACTTTTTGGTAATATTTAGTGTTTTATATTACATATGTTGTTTTCAACATACATTACTTCATTATCTCAGTCAATACTTAAAATTATATTCATAAGAGTTTTGAAAAGTGCTGCTATTACATGGATCACCACTTTGGGGCATTTAAGACATTCTGATAAATAGCACCCTTTTGCCTTTCCAAATTCTATACTGATTGAGTGACATAGAAGGTCAACAGATAAAGACTAAAAAACAATGGCTGCAATACTGGGAAATCTGATATAGAAGCATATGGTACATACATATTCACAGTTTGATTTTATAAAACTGAACCCCAGAATTAGACTTAATCATGGCAAGTACTAGCACCATTCCCTGCTAGACAGAAAGCAGAACAGAGCATATTTTCTCTGCTTTCAATGTAACTCTTAAGAGAAATCAGAGAATTGAGAATGAGTTTCATATGCTGAATTTCTCATTTCCCTTTCTCAAGAAATAATTGTGTATATTGATGAAGAGGTGCCAGAGAAAGAAAAAGACATGACCATAAGGCAACTCCCCACATTTGCCAACGAGAATACCAAGAATCAAAAACGTTAAAAGATTTTCACAAGACTTCAAATGCAGTGGGTTGCACATTGAGACCTTGAATCTAGATCTTCTAAGTCTAGCACCCCAAGCTATTTTTAATGTAATACACAGAAATTTTATAATGGATTTTGGGATGTCTTAAAACAACATAAATTTATTATTTTATGATGCTGTAGTATGAAACAGGTGCCACTGGACTAAAATCAAGATGTTGGCAAGGCTGTGTTCCTTTCTGCAGGCTCTAGGGGAGAGTCAATTTTCTTGCATTTTTACAGCTTCTAGAGGCCACCTGCACTCCTTGGCTCACGGACTCCTTCCATCTTCAAAGTCGGCAGTGGCCATTTAAGCCTTTCTCATGTCCCATTACTACTTCTTTTTTTTTTTTTTTCTCGCAATAGGTTTAGAAGGTACAAGTGTTGTTTGTTACACGGATGAAGTGTATAATGCGAAGTCAGGGCTGTCAGTGTACTCACCACCAGCATAGCATATATTGTATCTGACAGGAAGATTTGTATCCCTCACTCACTTCCCTACCTCACCCCTTCTTAGTTTCCAATGTCCATTATGCCACTTTATGACCATATATATCCCTCGTTTAGCTCCCACGTATAAGTGAAAACGTGGTAAGTTTTTTTTTTTTTTTCCCATTCCTGACCTCCTTAGAATAATGGTCTCCAATGTCATCCAAGTTGTTGCAAACGGCATTATTTCATTCCCTTTTATGGCTGAGTAGTACTTCATGGGGTGTGTGTGTGTGTGTGTGTGTGTGTGTGTGTGTGTGTGTGTATCACATTTTCTTTATCCAGGTTGATTCCTGGATAAAGACAAGTTGATTCCTGTCTTTGCAGTTGGGAGTTGTGCTGAACTATGCTACAATAAACATTTGGGTTCAGGTGTCTTTTTTGTAAAATGTCTTCCTTTCCTTTGGGTAGATACTCAGTAGTGGGATTGCTGGATTGAATAGTAGATATATTTTTAATTCTTTGAGGAATCTCCATACCGTTTTCCACAGAGGTTGTACTAGTTTATATTCCTAACAACATCATGTAAGTATTCCCTTTTCACTGCATCCATGCCAGCATCTATTGTTTTTTGCCTTTTTAATAATGGCCATTCTGACAGGGGTAAGGTGGTATCTCATTGTGGTTTTAATTTGTATTTTCCTGTTGATTAGTGATATTGAGAATTTTTTCCTATGATTTTTGTCCACTTGTCTTCTTTTGAGAAAAATCTGTTCATGCCGTTCATGTCTTTTGCCTACTTTTTGATTTTTTTTCTTTTTTTTAAATTTTATTTTATTATTATTTTTTATTTCAGAATATTATGAGGAATTTTGATATAACAGATCTTTCTGTCTACCAAAGCATCTACCAGGAGGTCTTCCATATGTAATCATTTAATTCATCTCTGTGATATATGCCATCAAAAAATAATTGCACATTATAGACTGTTATTCTCCATATATTGAGCAGTGTGTTCTACTGTAACATCTGCTAAGAAAAATACTAATAAGATATTTCGACTGGAAAATTCTCAATTATTTTTAAATTTGTCTCACTATATAAAAGATATCTTATTGAGCAAACTTTATTCAATAGCAAATTTACAATGGCAGTGTCCCAAAGATTAAAATTGAAATTAGAATGTGCTTTTGGAATTTAAAGTAGGTTCATATTTAATGCTGTAAGTGCCATGGACATTGACCATAGTATTCAAATGTTTAGCTGAATAAGGGTTTCAGGTAACACTGGAAAACAATCGAAAATGGTATTTATAATAGGTGTTCAGGTTTATCACTCTTTCCAACTTTGTCTACGGTTTAAAAAAAAGAAGTCAGTTTCAATTAATGTTATTTTTTCAGATTTATTCTTTGCTTTGGAAAAAATATGCATATATGCACATACACACACACACACTCACACACACACACACACTCACACATGACAGTGGAGGCAGTGAAGAGGGAAAAAGAGGAGAAAAAGGTGCTTTGAAGCCATTGTTTAAAATAAGTTTGAATAAGAGAAGAGTGAAACTATTGAATTATGTCTAAGTTAATGATTTGAATTTAGCATTCTCACAGCCATTGTGTTGGAACCATGTACCCTATAAATAAAGTACTTTTCATGAATATTGGATCACAGTATTTTATAAAACTTTTCTTTATTCTTTAAAAATAAATACACGAGTAGGTGATATACAACCATCACTAGACATCAAGTAGGGAAGAATTGGGCTTCAGAGTAAATCAGAAATTAGTCAATGAGATATTTATGTATTCATCACATGTCTAATTTTCACGGTTCTGTGATATCTTTGACAATCTGACTGCTATTTTCTAAACACATTACATTTGATTTTTAAAATGAAAAGTAGTATACCATCTAGAGAGGTTAGTTTGAAAGGAAAAGCTTCCCTGAAATTATTTGTTTTATGTGTCTTGGTATCACTTACCTACTGATAGAAATATCAGTGTGCAGAAGCATTGTATAATCATGAGCAGGATCATTGTCTCTCTGCTTTTCCTCAGTGCAATTTGTCAAATTAGGGGACCAAGAATGGGAGCAGGACAACAACCAGAAATGACCTGAACATGGAAAAATGTAGAGGGTGAGCGCATTTATAAAGAATTAAAATTAGGAAACCAGGCATCTATCCTCAGGTCTAGCTCAAGATAAAAGAGTCAAAATGTAGGTAAACAGTGGAATGAAACAAGGAGTCACAGCAAGGGCTGAAGTCAATAGTTAAAGATAATTAAAAACACTATTTAACTCTCCCAGGTTCATGTCTACTGACCAGCAAATGGATGGTGCCCAAGTAAATAGGATCAAATAAGCGCAAGATCATAGGCATTCAGTGTCACCAAAGTAAAAAGTACAACTCCTTGAAGAGAATCCTCAAAGTATATCTTTCATGATTAACAGCTAACATTTCTTTTCTCTTCCTACCTAAGATGCACACATAGCTCTCCTATCAGAAGTGACACTTTTTCGTTCCCCCGCAGGTGAGTAAGTAAATCTGAATTACTATTTTGCATTTATTCTGGAAAGAGCAAAAACGGCCTACTGTTTTATAATCTTTCTGGTCTCTTACTTTTCATTTTATTAATAATAAAAACTCTTTCAAACAGGTAATATTGTTTTCAGAAGAGAGTTTGAGGAAAAAATAATTTGGAGGCAGGAAAACAGGGAGGTTTGCTAGAGTAAAAGATGAAGAATCCTGGAAACCGAGTTTTATTTTTCTGGTTAAAATGTATGAAATTGGGAAAGTTACTTCATGCTTAGAATTCACATATTATATATATTAGGATTTAATAATGTTTTTCTGGCTTTTTTTTTTTCAGTATAATTCTAACAGGAGGTGCATAGAACAGAATCAGTAAATGTCAGTTTACCTTACTCTCCAATTTCTTTTTGGTTTCTGAACCTCAAATTAGACTTCCTTAAATCCAGCTTTTCAGGGTAGCATGGAAAGTCTGGAGCTCTTTGCATTTCTTAGAAGTAAAAATAAGCAGGCACCACTACCTGATGTTTTCTTGCAATAATTTATAATTGGGAATATTATAAATATTATAAATTAAGTGGTCCACTATAACCCACTAAAATGCAGTGTGAGAGGGAATAACAACATTTACCCTTAAAATTACCTGTGTACCTGTATGTATAGATATTATTTATCATGCTTCACTGGCTGATTTTAATTTTGAAATAAAATGAAATTGAATTAGTGCAGTGAAAATCTTATATTTTAACTTATTATTGCAAAACTGTGAAAGCATAAATCTTTTCCTTGCCCATTTACTCAAAGAGGAGAGAAAAAAGGGAATTATGAGAAAAAATATTTTTAAACAGTTATGTAAAACTTCAGTATAAGACTATTTATATTGGATCATGGAAAATGTGGTCATTTAGATAGAATTTAAACTAAAAAGTGCACAGTGATGTAAATGGCATCAAAATGTATATTTATCCTTGCATTAATGATTACAGCTACCATTTATGGAATGCTTATTTCATGGGGCACAGTGGAAAGTATTTTATATTTTCCCACAATCTTCTTTGAACCTCCATGTGCAAGGTATTTTAATATTTCTAGCATTCATTTGAGAAAAATAAAGTTTAGAGCAGTTATGTAACTAGCCCAATGTTATCCGTCTATTAATATTGGACTCTAAAGGACCTGGAAGTGATTAGTTTCAAAAAATAACTTTATTTTTCTGAATAACTTTATAATTTAAGATGACATGCATGATGATACATAACAGATATATATGCATATATAACGGCTTTTTATTGCCATCTATTTATGGTATTTGGTCAAAGCCTTATGTCCATTATCCCCTTCACCACACCTTCCAGCCATAATCAACTATTTACTATCTTCTGTTTTCAGGCCATGATTTTAAAAATGTCTCTTCCATTTCAAATATCATATGTTGAATTTCTACATATAATTTTCAAATTATCTCATAGGACAAACCAGTCATAAAGTTTTACCTGACATCCTGGGAGGGCTAGCACACCCAAGTGCAAACAACTTTTTTTTTGATTGGCACATAATAACTGTACATATTTATGGGGTACAATGAGATGTTACAATACATGCATACATTGTGTACTGATCGAATCAGGATAACTGGCATATCCGTCACCTCAAACATTGATGATTTCTTTGTGGTGGGAGCATTCAAAATATTACATTATAGGCCGGGCGCGGTGGCTCACGCCTGTAATCCTAGCTCTCTGGGAGGCCGAGGTGGGCGGATCGTTCTGAGCTCGGGAGTTCGAGACCAGCCTGAGCAAGAGCGAGACCTCATCTCTACCAAAAATAGAAAGAAA